>BQMF02000507.1:0-286929 GCA_027922465.2 Turritopsis dohrnii
AGCCGAAAATGAATTCAAACAGATAACTGCCTTTTTTTAACTCGATTTTTGAAAACCTTGATGTTCAAAGACAGAACCGATAGCTAACAAACGTAGAAAGTAATAAGTCTGATCTGGTGCTTTACTGACACGAAAAACATATCTATTTTCAAGTGCCAAAGTTCATTGATTCAGTACCATAAAAGTAACTAAAAGTCCCAGTTTTCTGTAGACCTATTTGATTAATGTCCATTCCTTCATCAATTAAGTGATAAAATATCAAAAAAAAACGTATTTTAAATGTATGTGATTGAAAACCTTCGAAAATTCAAAAGGCTGCGTTCGTTCATTAGAATGTATATTGAGTTTTTTAGTGGGGATTCGCATACTCTAAATTGTAGGCTAAAAACTGCCGTTTCGGCCGGAGTAGTAGTAGTAGGAGTAGTAGTAGGAGTCCAAGGGTGTTTTAATACGGTATTCGCTTACGCTACTACCGTAAAAATGCGTAAGTTTGGACAGTAAGATGAAAACAAGATGCCCTTTAGCAGGCATAAGGATTTCTGCAAAACCAGCTGAAGTATGAAAAAAGAAAGACTATGATTGACATTCTTGAAATTTAAGAAAGGCTTAATAATTTCCGCAGATCATGTACTCCCCAAAAATCTGGAAAAAAACATAATTTCACTATGCCAAAACTTTATACCAATCAACACCAAATAAACTTGATTATATCTGAATGACGTGATGTTCTTTATTTCGTTGGTACGAAAATGATATTAAGGATTCAGTGATCAATTCAGATAAGGCAATGTAAGTTAATGTAAATGCCTACCATTCTAATAGAATTCCTAATTCACAAGCACAAAAAGGAAAGTGTAGATTTTAATGTATGCCAAAATACATCATACAAAATCAACATACATAACTGAAAACAGAAATTTGTGCTTTAATTTGAGTAACAATATGTCCCATTGCTATCTTTTTAATTTAGAAACATGCATTACCTGAACTAAATTTCATGAAAAGATTATAAAGATTTATTCAGAACCTTAAAAACGTTAAATTTTTAATTACGTATACACGCCAGGGCATTATGAAAGGATAACCGACACAATATGAAACTTACGTTAACTCCCAATAAACTTAATGAACAAAATAACACCAAATTTATGTGCTTTCAGATATTACAGTGATTACGCATGTACGGTCAATCTTCCAAATTACTAACACTTCCCAACAAACATCCAGAAGTAAAAAAAAGATTAGGATTATGAAAACTAAGACCTACATTTACCAAAATTAGCAAACATAACTGAAAGCAGAAATTTGAGTTAAAGGATGTCCAGTATTTAGAATATACAAGTAAATAAGCTAAAAGCAACATCTGGCTCCCCTCAAGATCAACAGATCTTGATAGGATACATAACTAAAATTTTTTTTAATTGTTTTCATATATATAAACTTTTTACATAATTATTTATTTGATTGTTCAAAATGGTTCATGGCTCCTCGTCGGGGATTCGATACAACAAACTGATGCTAATATGGTTTTACTAACATTGACAATTCCAGGCGGTCGGCTATGCTAAACATTAAATTGTTTTATGTTTATGAAAGATATGTTTTGTTAAAGTAAAGCAAAATTATTCTTGTTCGGGTTCACTGATAAAGAAAATTTGGGAAAATTTTGGATGTTATTACCCCACAGTACAGATTGAATATAGATTGATTTTTAGAAGATTGATCGTTAGTTAAAGAGTCAAGGTGTCAAGACGTGTCAAAACCGTGCTGATAGAAACCGTCTGTAGCTATGATTTGCAAAATTTTATTTTTATCTCTGGTGCTAATTACCGTATCATCATGTGTATCAACAATAGTAGTTCCAGAGAAAGAATTTCAATATCGATCTTTACGACATATTATCACCAAAATAAAAAGATCTAAATCAAGAGTACCTTATTATGCAAACACCGACTCAACACATAGCTTGATAATAAGTGGAGATGTAGAGCTAAACCCAGGGCCTGGTTTGCATACACGCAGCAAAACTCCAAAATGTACAATCTGTTCGAAGGGAGTCGGTAAAAACCGAAAACGCTTGCAATGTGATACCTGTCTCAATTTAACTCATATTACTTGTCTATATCAAAGTAAAATCCAACAAAATCGATATTCAGCCAAATCTACATATCAGTGGACCTGTTCCGAATGTACCCTGAGCTTACTTCCTTTCTTCAAACAACGAGACCTTGACACCAGTTTAACCGTAACTAATGAAATTTACGATGTCCCCACACATAACTCTCACAACAAATTACTTGAAAAACACCGAAATCATACCTCTATCGCTCATATCAATACTCAGTCAATTCTATCTACGTTTGATGAACTTTCGTTAATGATAAACAAGTACAAGTTCGACATTGTTGCTATCAGTGAGACCTGGTTGAAGGACAACAAACATCAACTCGAGTATGTCCAAATACCTGGCTATAGCTCAATCTTTAAAAACCGACAAGACAAAAAAGGAGGAGGTGTTGGATTTTTTATGAAAGAAACTGTCCCGTTCAAAGTACGTCATGACTTGACTAAAAATGACGAATCTATGGAAGTGCTATTCATCGAATCCCGAGGAAGAAACAAAAATACACCATCTCTTATCGCGATTGCATACCAACCTAGCTCAAATGAGTCAGATAAACTTCTATGGTTAGATAGATTCGAAACGTTACTATCTGAAGTCACAACAAAATGGGAAGGTGTTATTATACCTAAATCCTAAAACTGTCTGGAACACAATAAATCGCATTCTTACTAAGCAACAAAAACGCATCAAGTACCCTCCTTCAGAAATGAACCAGTACTTCGGCAAATTGGCAGCTAATGTCACTAACAATGAGAATAAAGCAAGCGGCTATGAAACTATAATTAAAAATTTACCCATGAACAACAGCGAACAATCCTTTAGTATCAACCATACTACATACAGTGACGTGTTTAAACTAATCATGAGTTTGAAAAACGACTGCTCCAGTGGACACGACGAAATCCCGGTACGATATATAAAACCGGTTGCCGAGTACATAACGTCCCCTTTAGTGCACATCATCAATACGTCAATTGATAAAGGTATTTTCCCTAAACAATGGAAAATTGCCAGAGTATGTCCCATACCAAAGATCAACAATCCAACCAATGTCAAAGATTTTCGACCAATTTCCGTACTACCGGTCCTCTCTAAGATTTACGAGCGTGTCATCCTCACCCAGCTTTGCTGCCACATCGAAACCAATGTTCTCTACAACACCACACAATCAGGTTTCCGCAAAGGACACACTACTACAACTTTGTTACTTAAGCTGAAAGATGATATTAGAAGAGCAATGAATAGAAGTGAAGTCACTCTATCGATCCTTATAGACTATTCCAAGGCTTTCGATACCATTGATCATTGCATTCTCCTCGAAAAGCTCCAGAAAATGAACTTTGCAAACAACTCCATCAACATCATCTGCAGTTACCTCATGGATCGGTACCAGTATGTCCAGATCGAAGATAAGAAATCGTCAGTTTTGCCAATGTTCTTCGGGGTACCCCAAGGCAGCATATTAGGACCTGTACTGTTTAACCTGTATGTCGCCGAATTAGCTGACCGAATGTCCTCTACGACCATCCAGTATGCTGATGACACTACTGTTTATCGTCACAGCAAATTACAAGACCTCAACAAATGTATCAATGAGATTGAACGTGACATCAGCCAGTTGTCTTCTTGGTCACACAGCAACAACCTGATACTCAATCGCGATAAACTGCAATGTATTCTGTTTTCGTCTATGCATTTAAGCTCAAAGCACAAACTTGGAGATTGTAACTTACTTATTCGCTGCTCTGGAAAGTCCATCGAACAAAAACCTAACGTGAAGATACTTGGTGTCATCTTCGACCAACACCTCTCCTGGGCTGATCAAGTCAACAACATCATCAAATCTGCTCATGGAACGCTTTGTGCATTGAGAAAATTCAGTAGGTTCACTCCTATGAATGTTAGGAAAACATTGGCGGAGGCATTGGTTCTCTCAAAAATGAACTATTGCAACGTTGTATGTGGACAAATGCCTAAGTACCAGATCAGCAGACTACAGCGTGTCCAGAACACAACTGCAGGCTATGTATATGGACGTTACGCCACATTAATTGATGTTGTCAACCTAAATTGGCTACCAATTACAGAATACATTGATTATAACACTGTTAAACTTGTTCATCAATCTCTTCATAACAAGCTATGGCCTAAATACCTAGCTATTGAACTTATTGAACGACGAAGAAGTTTACGCTCATCAGAGAAAGAACCGAGCATAAAACAAGGTGACACAAACACTTTTCAACAACAAGCCACAGTATATAATGAATTACCACAAGCTATGAAAAAGATCGACAATTTTAAAGTTTTTACCAAAGAAGTAAAAGGGTTTTACAAAGATAAAGCTCTTGCCAGGGCTTTGACTTTGTAAGACCCTTTTCTATTGTATTGTATTGTATTTATTCTATTGTATTCATAGTTTTAATTTTTTACTAGCCATTATAAACGAATTTTAACACTTTATTAGCTTTTCATCTATTTATTTAATTTTAGGCAGAAGAACCATTGTAATATATGGAAGCCGATTTATGTTAATAATAATAATAATAATAATAATAAAAATTGCTAGAGAAACATCAAACATAAAATGATGCACAGGTAGAGGGTAGACAGAACAGTCTTGTATGTTGTTAGAGCTGAAAAGGAAACTAAGCCGAGCTGCATGTATCCAGAGCTTAAAAAGCACTACAGCCCACACATGAAATAAAGGATCTTTGGTATTTAGAAAGGCTTAAAAGAATTCCAGACATTTTCCAAAAAAAGCATTCCTTTTCACACACTGTTTTTATAAAACATTGAGAGCTTGTTTTTAGAAAAGAATGAACGCAGTAGAATCTTTGTAAGATAATTATAAATTTCTCCCCTTCTTCCTTAAATTTTCTTTTAAATCTGTTCAATATTGATCAGTCAACACGTGGAAGTCTAAGTGGGTTTCTTCGGTTTCTTCTACCATTATGCGAACGGCGTGCAAATGTGAAGTCGAAAAATACCCGGATGATCACATGGCGGAAAATATCAAGCCAATAAACTGTCGCTATTGAAGTTAAGGTGGCTCTATTAGCACCCTTTCGTAGAAATCGGGCATTATGCACCAATCACGATTGAGACGGCTTTTTTATGAACCAATGAGATTTAAGAAACAAAAATGCGTAGGTTTGGACAGTAAGATGAAAAAAAAAAATCAGAAAAACACGGGCGATCGTAAAGTATTTCTTGCTTACGCAGAAATCCAAAAAAACAAGATGCCCTTGCAGGCATAAGGATTTCTGCAAAATCAGCTGAAGTATGAAAAAAGAAAGGCTATGACATTCATGAAATTTAAGAAAGGTTTAATCATTTCCGCAATATAAATTTCTGATCATGTACTCCCCAAAAATCTGGATAAACATAATTGGCACTATGCAAAACTTTATACCAATAAACAACATTAAACTTGATTATATCTGAACGACATAATGTTATTAATTTCATTGGTACGAAATGATATTAAGGATTAAGTGATCAATTCAGATAAAACAATGAGTATGCATGTAAGTTAATGTAAATGTTACGAATTTATGAATTCAATATGTCTTGCCTATCATCCTAATAGAATTCCTAATTCACAAGCACAAAAAGGAAAGCGTAGATTTTAATGATACAAAATACATGTATATAAACATTAAATTTTTAATTACGTATACACGCCAGAACATTACGAAAGGATAACAACACAATATGAAACATTACATTAACTCCCAATAAACTTAATGAAAAAAATAACGTCAAATTTATACGCTTTCAGATATCACTGTGATTACGCATGTACGGTCAATCTTCCTAATTATTGAGACTTCCCAAACACAAAAAGTAAACAAAGATTAGGATTATGAAAAATATGACCTCAACTTATACCAAAATTAGCAAACATAACTGAAAGCAGAAATTTGAGTTAAAGGATGTCCAGTATTTAAAAAATTACAGACAATCAAGGTAAGTTTCAATTTGCTATCGTAAATAGAAAGTCCCCATTCCTAATTAAAGATATTGATAATACAGCCAAGACCTTATACAAGTAGCTAAAATAGCTAGAGATAATTATCAAACATAAAATGATGCACAGGCAGAGAGGGTGGACAAGACATTCTTGTATGTTGTTGGAGCTGAAGAGGAAACTGAGCTGAGCTGTATGTGTCCAGAGCTTAAAAAGCACCACAGCCCACACATGAAACAAACCATAGGCTTAAAAGAATCCAAGACATTTTCCAAAAAATAAAAGCATTCCTTTTCACACACTGTTTCATAAAAGATTGAGAACTTGCTTTTAGAAAATAATGAACGCAGTAGAATCATCGTAAGATAATTACAAAATTCTTCCCTTCTCCCTTAAATCTTCTTTTAAATCTGTTCAATATTGATCAATCAACACGAGGGGTTTCTTCGGTTTCCTCTACCATTATGCGAATGGCGTGCAGACGTAAAGTCGAAAAATACCCGGATGATCACATGGCGGAACTTCAAGCCAATAAAATAGCGCTATTAAAGTTAATTAGCACCCTTTCGTAATAGTGGCGCTCTATGCACCAATGAATTTTGAGTCGGCGGCTGTATTAACCAATGAACTTCGAGATAAAAAAATCGCTAGGTTTGGACAGTAAGATGAACAAGATGCCCTATCGGGCAGAAGGATATCTGCAAAATCGAAGAAGAAAATGAGCATTTCTTTACGTCATTCTTTAGCTTTTCATAAAAAACTGTTTGTACAATCAAGCTGAATGATTATTACTGAAATATATATAGCTGTCATTACAAAAACGAAAGACTATGACATTCTTGAAATTTAAGAAAAGTTTAATCCGCAATATATATTTATTAAATTTCTGATCATGTACTCCCCAAAAATCTGGAAAAAACATAATTGTCACAATGCAAAACTTGATTAACCAATAAAGTTGATTATATCTTTATGACATAATGTTCTTTATTTTGTTGGTACGAAATGATATTAAGGATTCAGTGATCAATTCAGATAAAACAATGAGTATGCACGTAAGTCAATGTAAATGTTATGAATTTAATGTCTTGTCAATCTTCCTAACAGAATTCCTAATTCACAAGGACAAAAAGGAAAGCGTAGATTTTAATGATACTAAATACATCTATATATACATACAAAATCAACATACATAACTGAAAACAGAAATTTGTGCTTTAATTCGAGTAACAATATGTCATTGCCATCTTTTTAATTTAAAAACATGCATTATCTGAACTAAATTTAATGAAAAAATTATAAAAATTGATTCAGAAACTTAAAAAGCAATAAAGTTTTAATTACGTATACACGCCAGGGCATTATGAAAGCAAAACTGACACAATACGAACCTTACATTAACTCCTAATAAACTTAATGAACAAAATAACATCAAATTTATATGCTTTCAGATATCACTGTGATTACGTATGTACGGTCAATCTTCCTAATTACGAAAAGACTTCCCAAACACAAAAAGTAAACAAAGATTAGGATTATGAAAAATATGACCTAAACTATAACTGAAAACAGAAATTTGCGTTAAAAGATGTCCAGTACATAGTATTTAGAATTTACAGACAATCAAGGTAAGTTTCAATTTGCTATCGTAAATAGTAAGTCCCCATTCCTAACTCAGGACATTGATAATACAGCCAAGAACTATACAAGTATATAAGCTGAAATAGCTAGAGAAACATCAAACATAAAATGAGATGCACAGGCAGAGGGTAGACAAGACATTCCTTGTATGTTGTTGGAGCTGAAGAGGAAACTGAGCTGAGCTGTATCTATCCAGAGCTTAAAAAGCACTACAGCCCACACATGAAACAAACGGTATTTTGTATCTAGAAAGGCTTAAAAGAATCCCAGACATTTTCCAAAAAATAAAAGTTGCACACACTGTTTTTACAAAACATTGAGAGCTTGTTTTTTAGAAAGGAATGAACGCAGTAGAATCATTGTAAGATAATTATAAATTTCTACCCTTTACTTTTGATTTTGAAAGTGTAAATCTTCTTTTAAATCTATTCAGTATTGATCAATCAATGTGGAAGTCTATGTGGGTTTCTTCGGTTTCTTCTGCCATTATGCAAACGGCGTGCAAACGTAAAGTCGAAAAAATACCCGGATGATCACATGGCGGAAATCAAGCCAATAAACTGTCGCTATTGAAGTTAAGGTGGCTATATTAGCACCCTTTCGTAGAAATCGGGCATTATGCACCAATCACGATTGAGACGGCTTTTTTGTAAACCAATGAAATTTGAGAAACAAATATGCGTAGGTTTGGACAGTAGATGAAAAAAAACGAAGAAAAACACGGACGATCGTAAAGTATTTTTTGCTTACGCAGAAATCTAAAAAAAACTAAGAAAAACAACGACGAAAGTAAAGGCTTTCTTGCTTACGCAGAAATCCAAAAAACAGAAAAACACGGACGATCGTAAAGTATTTCTTGCTTACGCAGAAATCCAATTAGGTTAATTAGTCAATTTCAATAATAGTTTTTTTCTTCATTTGTGTATTTTCGTTATTCTATTCTTAATACTTGTTTGCTTTTACTGAAAATTTTGATTTGATACTACCGCAAAAAGGACCTGATAAGAATTGACAATTAGCACAGAGAAGAAAAATCGGCAAAAAGTATTTTGGCAAGTAGTTTTTGGCAAAGCAAAAATATTAATAACAAAATAAAAAAAAAAAAAAGAAATCGGCAAAAAAGTTAAGTTGGTAAAAAAAAGTCGGCAAAAATTTTAGTCGTCAAAAAATATTAGTCACCTAGCCAAAATTTAGTCACATTTTGCCGACTTCGGAAAACAGAAGAAGGGCTTGATGGACATATCGACAGATTTTTGTTACTTATTTCTCATTCGTGTTTTTAACACTTCCCACAAATATTTTTTAAAAATGTTGGATTATCTTAAACCAAGTAGTTACGCTTAATAGGGTTCAAAAATGAAACGATGATTGAGTGGCTTTTACTGGAAGAGTAAAACGTGAGACCCAAAATTCAAGCAAAGCAAAATACATTTCCAGCTGAAAGCAGTGTTCGGCTGGCACACCAGAGGTACCGGGTTCGATTCCGCCTCTGTTCGAACACTACAAGCCGCCAATAGGGAAAATACAGGTGATGGGCGACAAAAAATTCAAGACTACATACCGTCGTCACGAAAACAAAGGAAATTGGTCCATCGGTCGTCATTTTATTTGTTTGACTATCTATGATTTACGGGGTTGCCAAAGTCATTTCGACTCGCGAAAGGTAGTCAGATTCGAAAAGGTCGTAGCAATGACTTAGGAAGAATGTCGTGAGAGGCACTGTAAAATTACTACCTTTGAGTCGTCAATTTGACTCAGTTAGATTCGTCAATGTTGTTCTTTTGGGCAAAATCACCTAGGAAAGATGGTGTATCTGTCGCTACTCAAAGTTGATATATTTCACACTCTGTGTTTTTATGGAATGCACTGGTTAGTATGATGCCACCATTTAGAGTGATTCCACCGATACTCTGATAAACGCCTTAGCATACAACTTTAGGTTGTGGCGTTTATTAGAGGGCGTGGCGTTTATTTCAAAATGAGACAAAGAAATTTTTGTGGGATATTTACCGATGGAATCGGAGGCCCGGAAAACCCGAGTTATGAAATCGAGTTATAAAGTCGAGTTATGAACTATGACGTCATAATTCGAGTTATTAACTCGAAAATTTTAATTTTCTATATTCTTTCGAGTTAATAACTCGAAAATATAATTGTCGCTTTTACAACTCGAGTTATTAACTCGAAATTAAAAAAGTCAAATTTTGAATTCGAGTTAATAACTCGAAGTTAATTTTTCAAATAAATCAAATCGAGTTACTAACTCGATAGTATTATATTGCTTTAAAGGAATCGAGTTATTAAAGTTTTCAAAATTTCTTACGATTTATCGTGTGTGCTTGATTTTCAGAATATTTTTCAAATATAGCCAAGGGATATTTTCGAAAGTTCACTGGGAATGGTGTGAGTTTTTAAAAATAGGCAAAGTAGGCCAAATTTGAGGCAAATTTTGAAAATCGTTCAATTTAAAGAAAATTTAATAGTGGAACAAGTTTGTACTGCTGATTTCAAGTATGAAAGTCAAATTGTGGATAGGTCAAATTAGGCCAAACTTGGACCAAATTTTGAAAATTGTTCAATTCTAATGAAGATTTAATAGAGGAATGACTTTGTACAGTTGATTTCGAATTTGAAGGTCAACTTGTGCATAAGGCCAAAGTAGGCCAAATTTGGACCATATTTTGAAAATTTTTCAACTGTAATGAAAATTTGCACACGGAGCAATTTTATAGCACAAGTTTTGATTTACATTAGTGCAGAAACGGCATCAAAATTAATCAGTTGAGCAAGTCGATGAATGTACGTTAATCCTAATGATAATGCAGTCCTGATAATATTTTTAACTACAGCTGTACCATGTCACCTCTGACACATTTTTCTATTGATCTTACTCTTGCTGTATTGGGATAGCTGAAAACTCCAAGATAAAAAGTTGCCGAAGTGAGAAAATAGATTCTATATTTCTATATGAATTTAATTTAGGTGTTAAGACTGGTGTTTCGCACGTGCAATTTATAATCTTGAGGTAAAATCATTTTAATTCTAAAAGAAATTGTTTGTCGAAATATTACTATACGTGATTTTTGTATCAGCAAAGATGGATGAGAAATTTGAAACCACCTTTTCTAGACTGAAGAATAACGAATTTCGGAAAGTGTTTGCGCCATTTTCAGTTACCGAAAAAACTTTTTAAAAAATTTGGTCCATATTTGGCCTAATTTGGCCTTATGCACAAGTTGACCTTCAAATTCGAAATCAACAGTACAAAGTCATTCCTCTATTAAATCTTCATTAGAATTGAACAATTTTCAAAATTTGGTCCAAGTTTGGCCTAATTTGACCTTATCCACAATTTGACCTTCATATTTGAAATCAGCAGTACAAACTTGTTCCACTATTAAATTTTCTTTAAATTGAACGATTTTCAAAATTTGCCTCAAATTTGGCCTACTTTGCCTATTTTTAGAAACTCACACCATTCCCAGTGAACTTTCGAAAATATCCCTTGGCTATATTTGAAAAATATTCTGAAAATCAAGCACACACGATAAATCGTAAGAAATTTTCGAAAACTTTAATAACTCGATTTCTTTAAAGCAATATAATACTATCGAGTTAGTAACTCGATTTGATTTATTTGAAAAATTAACTTCGAGTTTTTAACTCGAATTCAAAATTTGACTTTTTTAATTTCGAGTTAATAACTCGAGTTGTAAAAGCGACAATTATATTTTCGAGTTATTAACTCGAAAGAATATAGAAAATTAAAAATTTCGAGTTAATAACTTGAATTATGACGTCATAGATCATAACTCGACTTTATAACTCGATTTCATAACTCGGGTTTTCCGGGCTTCATGGAATCGTAGAAGATCGTAGTATTTTTAATTGGAATTGAAAGAATGACGTACATACAGTTGCCAGAAAACCAGGAGTTAGTTTAAGTGTTCCTTCCATATTCATTCAACTGTTGCACATCAAGCAGGAGACATGTAAAATATTCAAGTTTATTGTTAATTGTTGGAGGAATTTATTGACAGGAAACAAGGGAAATTTACATCTATTTGTTATTAGTCTGACTATTGGTATCTATCCGACGAACGTAGAACATTCATTCCATTCGCTGAACAATTCACACCTGTTTCTTCTTGCTGTTCCAACTATCGATGTTATCGGCAATCATGCTGTAAATAATTTTTGTTTTCACCGTGGTCTTTTGTTAATGAAACATTAGTGAGAGAACGTTATAGATTTCACATTTGTCAAAGAAGTATCGTCTGCCTCTCTGTACCCAAGTTCTTTGGGTCATCAAGGTGAAAGAGTTCATTTCTATCATAGATCTCGGAATCTTCATGCTACCACAGCCAATGACGCGCTAAAAGATTTTTATTACTATTAAAACTACCTTTACCTCTTTGGCCCACTATAGAAAGCCTATGGGTGTTGTTTAGCTAGAGCTGTGGCGTTACTTAACAGAGGAAATACGATAGTCGCACAGCCGTGCATCAATGCGAGAAACCTAATAATTTTTTTTGGTTTTGTAGTCGGACTGGATTAATTTTTTATATTATATCTTTTATGATGTTTATATTTAAAACTATTTGTAAATATGTATATTTGTCATCCGACTTAAAATAAATTTCAAACAAACAAACAAACAAACAAAAACCTCTTTAAGGCTGTGACTCACAGTGTAGGTTTGTGCAGATTTCTTTCTGGTTTTCTAAGCCCATTAAATAAGCAAGTCTTCGTAAGTCATTGTAGCCTACGCGTTAATTCCCTTCGTCTTAATGGTTGCTAATTTGTGCCTTGTTAATCTGCTGGAATAATAGTCCTTGAGAAAGAAAATTGTAGTGTTAACCGCACTAATGTGTAAAAGATAAGTTGGCGCCATAACCGTGCAATGCACCAAGTTGGCCATTAGAAAAATATTCAAAGATTTTTTTTATATAAAAACATACGTTTTGGATAAACGTATATATTTTATAAGAAGATGGGGTCTTAGGAAATCTAATATTATAAGTTACAAATTTGACATGTTTTTAAATATTTACAATATTCTATTTCCTTCCCTCTCCCTCTATCTCTTTCAAATTTCATTTTTTAACGTCTATATTTGCGTATTTCTCGCTAAAGATCGGATCGATCCTTGCTTCAACATTTTAACGACTGCCTCGCAAACAAACGTGGATTGATTTTATGCAGTTGAAACACATGGCGAAGAGGATCCACGTATCTGAATATATCTTGTCTTTCGTTTTCAGATATCATTTCAACTAACCGTTTATGAAATTTTCTGCATTCGCGGCCAGTTACATCATCAGTATCCAAGAGAATAGAAAGGGGTGTGAAGGAGCCGTGCTCGAATTTGGATATTGTATTCTCATTTCTTTTCTTTACCACAAAATAAAGCCTGGCACAGGCGTCGAACATGCTGCACTTGTTTCAGCAAAGTGAACTAAATTGTTAACATGTAGAATCCATTTTCAAATAAACCAGCAGTATTAGTTTATCAAACATAGTTTTTCATGATTTATGGTAGACTTTCGTATAATATTTTTTTAAAGAAAGAGTCTGTTTTAAAAGGATTTGATATTTCCATAAATTCATTATGTTTATCAAAATTTATCGATTAGTCTTCATAGATAGATTTATTGAAATATTGACTTTTAAAAAGTTTCATTTTTAAAAAGTTAATTTCTTTAAACATATGTTAAAGCCCACTTTGTAATAATCGTCCCACTTTGTAATACCTGTCCCGATTTGTAATAAAATTGTCCCACTTTGTAATACCTGTCCCGTTTTGTAATAAAATTGTCCCTATTTGTAATACCAAAAAGTTGTCCCACTTTGTAATAACCACATTTTCTATTTTGTAATACCCTCGGAGAATTTTTTTCAAACAGGGATTTTATGAAGAAGCAACCCCAAACTGACGTCGCAATTTACTGTACGAGCAGATGTTGGAAGTATTTGCAATATTCATCTGGGAATTTGGAATTTATTATTTTAGTCGCGATAAAAACGTAGGCAAAATTAACCCTTAGCGTACAGCGTAATATCGTGCGTATTCATATACCGCGTGTTTCATCACAACTACTTTTCATCGTTATTTTTTTCCGGGAAACTCGTTTCGCTAAGGTATGCCAACAGACTATAAAGGGTATGATGGTATTTGGAAAGAAACGAAAAAAAAAAAAAAACCGATAACGTTATCTATTTCCCTATCTCTTATTCTTCTTTCTCTTCTTTGAATGAGATGACCCAGTAAGCATCCGACGTTTAAATGACGGTCAGAATTTGGTCACATTAACGTCGCGACCAAAACTGACCAAAGCTAACGTTTATTCGACGTCGTGTTATGGTCATAGTTAGTCATGACCATATCTGGCGATCATATGACGAAGATGTAAAAATACATATCGTTCTCTTATAATTGCACAAAAATATGTTTCCTACTCCAATAACGATAAATGAATCGATGACGTCATGTTCACGTTCAAACAACGGTCATTAAAACGTCGATATGACGTCGCTCTTTTCTTAGGAGTTTGATCACAAAAAACACAAAATGCGTGAAAAGCCAGAGAAGCGATAATGGAATAAAAGCGCTGCCCCAGTCACAATAGAATTTAATTCCTTAAAACTAAACCCAAATTAAATAAGTGATTTTTAAAATCGTTGGGGAGACGTCGTAAAAACCGTTTCTTCGACGTCCATACAACGTCATTTACATTCATTATAATCAAAAAAATACTACGCAAAGCTGCGAAGGAAATTAACAATCCAATTTTCAGCTATTTTCCCGCTATTCTTTCTTTATTTCTTTGTTAGCCCTGTAAGCACAAAGACGTTCTTTCAACGTTGTTTCGACGTCGTATTCCATCGTCGCATGACGGTTGTTTAATGGTCGAAATGGAAACAACAAAACAACGTCGGATTTTGACGTCAAAACAACGATTAAGAAAACTCAAAAATGACGTGCACGGACGTTGTGCAACGGTCAAAAGACCGAAAGCAACATTGCATTTACGTTGTAGTTGATAAGTAGTTTATAACTTGTTTTTCACGTATGAATTGCCCTGATTATTTTTCTTTTGTTTCTTGCGTCTTTTGTTCTGTCCCTCGGGACTTGCAGGGCTTGTCTTTTTATTCGCATCTTTTTAAGCGGGATTTCCACTTACAAAATATGAGCGAATTGCGAAAAATTTTCGCTCGAAGTACGTCATTGTTTCTTAGTACGCATGTGCAAACACTTTTCTCGAGAAATAAATTTTTTTCGTGTGCGAAAAAATGTAGTTGAACTTTGTTCAACTTTGATAATTTGTTTCGCGCGAAATGTCAGTATCAACCAATCAAAATGCTTCAAAATGTAAACACTCCATATAGCTCAAAGCAGAATGGCAAGCAACGCAGTATATTCCAATGACACTTTTCAGACAATTTCAAGCTAATTTACTTGCACAGCAGGGGCAGCAGCGTGAAAGTGTTAATGAAGAAACTTATACAAACCAAGGCGAAGAAAGTGATATACATTCTGTAGACAATGTGGTGGATCATTTCATAACAACAGCTTCTCTCCCACAATCCTACCACACGACTGCGACACAACAACAAACTGCTGGAGAACAGGCTGAAGGAAGTTCGGGAGACATACTACAAGTTCTTGTGGCAGAAGTACAATCATATCCGTGCCTTTGGAATCGTTCGTCCCCAGAATACAAGCAAGCCCACAAAAAAAGACTTTCTTGGAAAAACATCTCGGAGCAACTTCCACCATCTAGGTGGGTTGTTTTTTTTTAAATTCGCAACAAAGTACACTTTGGATGCTGGCAGTCCTTATCTTTTTTTATCGATTTCAGGCTGAAATGTTTTGAGTTTGTTTTTAAATATTTAATTGTGACGTGTGTCTTTGAATGAAACGTGACTCTTTACTTTCACATACATTCGAATGTTTGAATTCGAAACGCTTGAAAAAGAACTAAAATAATTACAGTAGAATCCCGATAACTCGAACCCCCGATAACTCGAACTTTCAATAACTCGAACCAATTTCGAATTCCCCTTCACCAATACTTTCTCATAAATACCCCCGATAACTCGAACATTCGATAAATCGAACTATTTTCTTGGTCCTGTGGGGGTTCGAGTTATCGGGATTCTACTGTATATATAACTTCTGTTCATTTTTAGTTGATGATGTTAAACGCAGATGGAAAAATTTGACAGATAGTTTTAAGAAGTGTTTGGATCGCGAGAGAGAGTTATCTAAATCTGGATCCGGTGTAGCAGCTTATAATCACTCCCTGACAAAAAGTACTCCCCCAGTACTTACTTCCTAGTAAAAAACTACTCCCTCAGTACTTTTTTCCTAGTAAATAAGTACTCCCTTTAGGAAATAAGTACTCCCCAAAGGGATTACTTATTTCTTAGGCCAAAGTAACTCCTTTTTCAAAGATCTCATTACATTGCATTGCATTGTGAAATGATTCATTCGAACTTCATTCGAACTTGATGCTTTGAAAACCCACGTTTTGGAAAGGGATTGACATTTAAAACTACGAAGATCACGGAAACAATGGCACATCATGTTGATTTTGATGCTATCGAAAAATATTTGCGTGAAAAAACGTTTCCATGTGAGGTGGCCGGAGATAAAGGGAAAAAAGCAAACTTTCGAAAAGCATGCAAGGCATTTAGCATTGTAAACGGCCAGCTAATGTACAAAGATTCAAGACTTGTAATTTCTTCAAAGGAGACTCAACAAACGATAATCCATGATATTCATGTTGGATTAGGGGAAGACTCTAAAGCAAAAGCAATGGCTGCTCATCGTGGAAGGGATTCAACACATCAGAAAATCGTGGCTAGATTTTTCTGGCACAATGTCAAAAGTGATGTGGAAGAGTTTTATCAAGAAATGTGACCAGTGCCAAAAACATGGTAAAATAAAAAAAGTATCTTCTGAGCTCCATAGTATTCCTGTAAAAAACGAAGTTATGCAGCAAGTTGGTGTCGATGTTTGTAATCTGCCTCAAGTTGACGAATTTAAGCATCTAATTGTGTGCATAGACTATTTTACGAAATGGTCTGAAGCAAAGCCCACCAAAGACAAAACAGCTGCTACAATTGCGCAGTTTTTGTATGAAATCATTTGCCGTCATGGATGCATCAAAGTGCAAATCAATGATCAAGGAAGAGAGTTTGTCAACGAAGTGATCGAACATCTGCACAGAATGACTGGCACCGCACAACGCGTAACATCTGCGTACCATCCCCAATCCAATGGACTTTGTGAGCGGCAAAACCGAACTATCAAGGACTCATTGGTGAAGGTTCTTGATGAAAACGCCGCCGAATGGCCATATATCATCGAAGGAATTTTGTTTGCGCATAGGGTTAGCAGACACACATCGACAAAATATTCACCCTTTTTTCTTCTGTACAACCGAGAGCCAACATTACCCATCGACATTAAACATAATTTATTCCATAATGTTGATGACAGCACTGACGAACCATTCGATAAAAAAACGTTCGATGCGGTTCTTTCAAATGCAATTTCTATGAGAGAAAAAGTTCATAAACACGTAGGTGAAAACATTCAATCAGCGCAGAAGAAACAACAACGTGATTACAATCGACGCCACCAAGTGCCAAACGTTGTCAAGGTTGGTCAGAAGGTGCTTCTAAAGAACCAAAAGAGGGAGGACAGAAAAGGCGGCAAATTTTCATTCAAGTGGCTCGGTCCATACACAGTTCAAGCGATATCAAAGAAGAACCTATGCTCTTTGACTAACAAGAATGGAAAGGAAATCAAAAAGAAGTACAGTATCTCTCTGTTGAAACCATACGTGGATCCAACTCCTATCGTTGTGAATGATGAAAAGCCTCCTGTTGACACAAAAATTGCTTCTTCTGCTACAATGGACCAGCAGGTGCCTGTTCATGAAAAGATCAATTCTTCCGCTCCAGGCAACCAGCAACTTCCAAATTTATGGCCCAAACTACCCAATGAAATCATTGAAAAGATTTTGATTGACTCTGTGAAGTCCTCCGATAACGTAGTAGAAACATATAGAGCTGTATCACGCACCTGTTTAAAATTCAAAGAGATCGTACAAAGAAAACAAGAATCACTTCTTCCTCGGTTATACATCAAATTTCAAGATCGCATGCTTGATACATTACCTCGATGGAACGGCATGATTAAAGTGAGTGTACGGAAAGTTGTGAAAATATTTGGCCCTTTTAGTGGGGTTGCAGTTAGTTTAGCTGACATGATTAACAATAAAAAATGGAAATCCGCATGGCTTATTATTCGTCCTGAAAAGCATTCCTGGTTTACAGTCGAAAGAATCTTCTGGAAATCATCTGGAAAACCTACAGATCAAACGAAAGAAATTTCAAGAGCCAATGAGAGTCATGTCATTTTCTGGCTAAAGAATGATCTTTATAACCTCCAGATTGAAGACGAACAAATCCTTCGCTCTCCAAATTCATGGTTGAATGATCGGATCATGGACGCTGCCCAGAAGCTTATTTGTAAAGAGCTGGGAGCTGATTACCAATCTGTCTTGAACGTGCAAAAACGTGGCAATGCACCATATCGACCAGTTAGCAATGACCACATTCAGCTACTGCATGATGGCTCTAACCACTGGTTGCTCACATTTTCCTCTAATGGTAGGGTTCAGATCTGTGACAGCTTGAAGACATCCCTCACCCAATCCACAAAGAAATGTGTAGATGCGTTGTACAAGAAAATTGTTAACGAGAGTGAGAAATTGGTTATCAACTTCCTTCTCGTGCAAAAACAGCCTGATGGCTTCAATTGTGGCCCATTCGCTGTGGCCTTTGCAGCAGAAATTTTGAATGGGTCATCGCCCATGGAGGCCCATTTTGATGTTGGAAAAATGCGAGACCATCTTATCTTGTGTTTGATAAAGAAGAACTTGTCGCCATTCCCTAAAGTCAAAATTCCCTAATCAAAACTTATAATGAGACTAGCTGCCGAAAAATAACTGGCACTTCTATAACTATTATAAGCTACCTGTATGCAAGTATTAATGCTGATAGTGTGCTGAAGACACAGGAATGTAGGATATGTCAAAATGTTTTATTTTTGTTTTTGTTATGTGCGTTTGTTTTCATTCCCCTCAGTTATTTCAAGCACCGTCCTTTCCATTAAACAGAAAATCAGTAATCCTTTTACAGAAATTCGCATATTCATGGGACGATTTGGTGTGTAGTTTACCGAAACTGCTCAAGGGCATAAAAAGGGGAGTACTTATTTCCAAGGGGAAGTACAAATTTACTAGGAAATAAGGAATCCCGAGAGTACTTATTTCTTAGGAAAAAGGTACTGGGGAGTATTTATTTCCTAGGAAATAAGTACTGGGGAGTACTCATTGAGGGGAGTACTTTTAGGCGGTGACACCGGATACGTCAAGACTCCTACTTGCAGACTTTACAAGGAACTATTGTTTCTACGAGATGTTTTGACAAATCGTGTCACTACAAGTAACGTTACTGTCTCAAACGTTGGCGACATAAACATGACAACACCCCCATCTCCCCAGTAAACTCAGTTATTACTGAAGAGTTTCATCAACAACTTAGTCCACCAGCTCCATGTACATCATCAACACCAGTGGTGAAGATTAAAAAAAGGAAACAGAATGACCACACTAATGAAATTGATAGAATGTTGATACAAGCTTTGAATTCAAAGGAAGAACCATAGTGTGGGCCAGTGTGTCATAAAAAAGTCCTTCGTGTGCATAGGCTTGTTAAAAGCAAACTTTTGATTGATTTCGGTTCCTTGGGTGTCAAATATGAAAAAAAGCAAGGGTGCCAAAAAATTTGGTCCCTGGGGGCCCCAAAAGCTGATAGTGATATTTTGAAAGCACTCACAAATCTTGGGAGCAGTGAGCACCTTCCTGATCTCTTCACTTTGGAACAGATTGAAAGGTTTGTTGTTGTGACTTATGGTGAGAAAAAGAATCTTGGAGACATAAAAAGTTTGCCAAGACTGCGATGGTTTTTGTTTTCTAAGTATCAACATGATGCTGCACAACTACCTCCAACAGCTAGTGCCTTGAAGTACAAAGTGTTTGGAGCCCATTTTGTATGTCTTGTTTTGAAGAGATCCAGTTTACCTTTCCAACAGTTACCTTCGCCACAACAGTTCGTGTGGGAATTAAATGACTCTTCGCTTGAAGCTATTATGACAGATAATCTTCCAGCGCCACTTGCATTAATCGAGTTAAGTGTCTGTGGATGTAAAGGAGACTGTCAGACACGGCGATGCAAATGTTACAAGAATGACCTAATATGCACAGATATGTGTAAATGCTCTCAGAACTGTCAAAATGACAGTAGCAATGTTGATGGTGATATAAGTTAACTGTTTATACATGTATGGTAATTTTCCACAGAATAAATTTTCTTCTGCCGCGAAAATTTCTTATAATAAGCCACTTTGTATATTAATGAACAAATACGTCATATAAGTACACAATCAGATGTGTGCTATCACATAATTAAATTTTTTCATCCTGGTCTTTAAAATTCAAAGGTTTGGTCAGTAAATTTCTAGTCTGTATTTTATCATAAACATCACTACTAAACAAACAATAGGTGAAGTTTGTCATGAGCATTGTACATGCCAATTTTTATAACTCTAGGGGGACAATTATCTGATTTATACAAGTTTTTCACATTTGGTCAGTAAAATGTCGGTCTGTGTTTTATACAAATTTAAAACGTGAATAATTTGATAACGGAAAATATTCAAGCTATAGTTTTTATATAATTTCTACTCCACTTGATGAGATCTTTCCATTGGTACCATAACTTTTGAAAAATTTTGAAAAAAAATTTTTTCTGACCGTAAAAGCGCTGACGTCAGCTTCTGGGGCCTCCAGGGACCAAATTTTTTGGCACCCTCACTTTTTTTCATATTTGACACCCAAGGAACCAAAATCAATCAAAAGTTTGCTTTTAACAAGCCTATGCACACGAAAGTACACAGTGACCCACACTACCAATAAAATCTTCTGCCATGGAACTTGACCAGCAGGAGAATTTACATAATCACAAAATACGTCCCTGATATCTTTAGCACACCTACTGTAGTTATTAGAACCAATCTTTCCCAATGGCCTTAAGCCAGTATCACTGTCGGTAATTCTTCGCCAATTTCCAGAAAATATTTCATGGTTTCGTTCATAGTCAACATATCCAGGAGGGTAATACATATTTCCATTGAAACATCGGTCTTGCATGAGATAATTATGGAGCGCCACACAAGCTTTTGTGATTGATTCGACCGTTGTCACTTTAGCTATGATAGGACGTCGAAATATGCGGAATCTAGATGTTAGAATTCCAAACGTATTTTCGATGATACGCCGAGCACGACTAATCCTATAGTTCGCAATAAGCTGTTTGCGATCCAAATTTTTGTTTGAGTAGGGTTTAATCAAGTTATAACGCAGAGGAAATGCATAAAAACATACGGGAAGTTGACATTTGTTCCTGGTAGTGGGTCTGGATTTGGCAAATTCAGTAAATCATTGTTGATCGAAAATCCTATGTTGTTCTGTAGTTTCAGCTATTATTCGGCCTATTGTACTTTGACCGATCCGATAACTTCCTGATATTGTCGCTTGTGAATCACCAGTAACCAAGAATCTGAGGGTCACACATAGTCTCTCATCTGGAGATATTGATTCTCGTTTTAAATTGCTCTTGGTAATATAGGGTGCTACCCATCCGAGCAACTCTTCCAGTTTGGTTGGAAGCATTCTGAACTGTTTAAAGAACATTTCATGGTCAAAAAGTTTCATTTCCTGCACTAAACGGTGAAATTACCTGTACATTTTCGATTCGCAAATATTCGACGTACCCAAAACCGATGTTTCCGTTTACTTTTTCGATAACGCAGTCTTCTACGTAAAATTAGTAAAATCAAAATCTGTCTTCGACTCAACGCCATATTGTTTTGAACAAATTTCTTTGAGAAATACTTTTCAGTTCCCAAATAGTGGAAATTGGCATAGCGAAATTTTTCTCGAGAAATTTTTTCTCTGCGAAAAGTTTATATCTGAAGAGATACTTTAAATGATACAAATGATACTTTGACATTTTAATACATTTATTATAAAGTACTATTGCCACTATAGACTTTTGGTTATACGTATTTAGCTAATACAGAAATATATTGGCATACATTTATTTAACATTAAAACTAATGCATTTTTTCTGGACTTAAAACGAAAGCAAAAATTAAATTCAAAATAGCATTCAAAATTACCTTCAGAACAAGAAATTATATAATATCATGGTCCTTTTACGTCATAAAAACGTCGAAACAACGTCTCATCGACCGTCGAAAATGACCGTCAGATGGCGGACACTTTTCGACGTTACAATTATGTTGCATTTCTGACCACCAGACGATTGCCAAACGACGGTCAGAAGTGACTGTCATATGACGTTATCTTGACGTCATAATGTTTACTGATATCATGGTCCTTTTACGTGATATAAACGTCGAAGCAACGTCTCATCGACCGTCGAAAATGACCGTCAGATGGCGGTCACTTTTCGACGTCACAATTATGTTTCATTTCTGACCACCAGACGACCGTCAAACGACGGTCAGAGGTGACCGTCATATGACGTTATCCTGACGTCATAATGTTTACTGGGGATGGTATTTCACTAAGGTTACTGTTTCGTTGCTAAAAAAGCAAATCACCATTTTAAATTGCATAGTCGTCATACGAGGGGGAATAATGAACTTATTGGTAGCCATATTTTAAAAACCAATGGAATAAAAAAGAATACTAATATGTAATAAGAATATTTATAGTATGACTTCACAGCGATAGTTGTGATGAAACACGCGGTATATGATATTACGCTGTACGCTAAGGGTTAATTTTGCCTACGTTTTTATTGCGACTAAAATAATAAATTCCAAATTCCCAGATGAATATTGCAAATAATTCCAATATCTGCTCGTACAGTAAATTGCGACGTCAGTTTGGGGTTGCTTCTTCATAAAATGCCTGTTTGAAAAAAATTCTCCGAGGGTATTACAAAGTAGAAAATGTGGTTATTACAAAGTGGGACAGCTTTTTGGTATTACAAAGTGGAAAATCTTTATTACAAAGTGGGACAGCTTTTTTATTACAAATACGGACGATTTTATTACAAAACGGGACAGGTATTACAAAGTGGGACAATTTTATTACAAATCGGGACAGGTATTACAAAGTGGGACAATTTTATTACAAATCGGGACAGGTATTACAAAGTGGGACGATTATTACAAATCGGGACTGGTATTACAAAGTGGGACGATTTTATTACAAATCGGGACAGGTATTACAAAGTGGGACGATTTTATTACAAATCGGGAAAGGTATTACAAAGTGGGACGATTTTATTACAAATCGGGACAGGTATTACAAAGTTGGACAATTTTATTACAAATCGGGACAGGTATTACAAAGTGGGACGATTTTATTACAAATCGGGACAGGTATTACAAAGTGGGACGATTATTACACAGTGGGCTTTAACACAACAACAGCTGCTTTTGCTAATTGAAAAATCACCATTTTTATTTGCACGTCTTTTTGGTTGGTTTTCAAAGAGTTTCTGTCATTCTGAGTTTTAGTTACAGTAAAATCAAACAGGAAACAGTTCCAACCTATGACAATTTCTAAAATTTGAACATTACTTCGATTTAGCTAACCCTTTTTCAAGAGTCTTTTTTATACCTTTATATTTTATGAAAGACTATACTTACGTTTTACGGAATATTTTTTAATTATGACCAGCTTTAAACTTGGGCAGTGTTATGAGCTATTTGTTCCCCAATTAATTTATAAGTTTACATGTAAATATTTGAATAAGAAGATTTTATCATCAGTTTTCTTATTTATTTCTTTATTGATTCATTCATTATTACTGAAACATGAAGACATTGGAAAACTAATTATGAATCTTCTGTTACCCAAGGAGAAACGCACCTGAGAACACATCTTTAAGTGGTTTTAAAAACGTTTTTAGCAGATAAAATGAAGACGTCTTTAAAACGTTAGAAAAAGACGTTGTTATGCCCCACTTTGTAATTTTTGCCCCAACTTGTAATTTCTGCCCCACTTTGTAATTATCTTGCCCCACTTTGTAATTTTCAAGCTGCACCACTTTGTAATTACTACCTGCCCCACTTTGTAGTTTGTGATCCTATTTTACCTGTTTTTTTCCTGGTGTCTATATGGGAGAAGACTATCTTTAGAGTATTCCATTTTCTTGCGCATGCTCATTGAGTAAGAAGAAACCTAATTGACTCACTAATTATCAGTTTGTCGGCTTCATTAGTTCACAATGTGATGGTAACATTTTGATATTCTTGAGCACATGCGCAGTAGGAAAAACGCAATTATCTCGCTAATTATCAATTTATAGCTGTCGGCTTCATTAATATGCAAGGAATGGTAACATTTATGTATTCTTTAGCGCATGCGCAGTAGGAAAAACGCAATTATCTAGCTAATTATCAATTTATAGCTGTCGCTTTCATTAGTATGCAAGGCAATGGTTTATTTATTTATTTATTTATTTCATTATTTAAAGTCGAGTTTACAAGATAGCTTTAGAGTTAATAAAAATCGACTAACCACGTAAAATACAATAAAATGTACAATAAAAAAATACAATAAAATACAATAATACAATAAAATGTTAATGGAAAATAAAATTATATATAACCCAGACCAACAATATAGGTTTTGCAGAGACGACATGGACAAGAAAAGTTATCAACTTCTTTCAGCATACGAATGAATGTATCGAGACTACTACATGCCTTTATGGAAGGAGCTAATACATTCCACAGTTGGGGACCTCGGTAGGAGACTCTTTCAAGACCATAGTTTACGGTCCGAGGAAGCTCACTATGGAAGGCTCGGGGTTTGCGAATAGAGTATGGTACGCATCTGATAGCAAAAATATCTTTCATAAAAATTGGATTTTGACTATGTATTGTTTTAAACATCTCCTTCAATAAGATAATAATATTTTGCTCATGCATACCCCTCTGGCCCGTTAAATCACAAAGCTCTTTGTAGGATAAGTCTTCATCACATTCAATCAAAAGTCTCATGGCTCTTTCGTGAATATGAGAGATCCTATTATGAGATTGTCGAAGACAAAACATCCAAAGCAAAGGGCAGTAATTAAACTGAGATTTTACGAACGCATTCAACAATCTCTGCAGTTTCCATTGGTTTAGATAAGGACTCAATCGAGCTAAAGCATTTAGCTTCCTACTAGCATTCCTACAAAGCTTGCGTATGTGTTCATCGAATCTCAGTTTGTTGTCAAATTCAATGCCAAGTATTTTAACTGTGTCAACGCTTTTTATCATAGTTGAGCCTAGATTGATAGTAGTAGGAAGGTAAAATTTTTGTATTCTTTAGCGTATTCTTTAGCGCATGCGCCATAGGGAAAATGCAATTATCTCGCTAATTATTAATTTATAGCTGTCGGAGGTAAGACGAATATGCTGAAGGTGACCGTAATGTTTTTGAGATCCTCTAACGCATGCGCGATAGAAAAAACGCAATTATCTTGATAACTATCATTCTATAGCTGTCGGTTTAATTTGCTTACAAAGTAAATTTTCTTGCAAACCTTTTCTACTTGAATGAGTGGTCGATCTTAACATTTTACAAAGTATACTTCAAATAGGTAGAATGTTAACGGAGAAAGAATGTAAACTGTACGTGTATGCGCTGCACAAGAATAAAGCTTCGTATTGTTGATTGTTAAACTTTTTTCTTCAACAACAGTAACAAATCATAAACTATAACGTATGAAGTATGAAAAATCACTTCCAAATTCGAAATCACCACCTTCCAATGTGCGAGTTCCAGTGTGTGAAATTTGGAGAACTTTCAAAAATTGGTCCAAATTTGGCCCCAATTGCCCAATTTTGTTGAAACTGAAAAATCACTTCCAAGTTCGAAATCACCACCTTCCAATTGTTCTTTGTGCAAATTTTTGTGAAATTTGAAGAACTTTCAAAAATTGGTCCAAATTTGGCCAAAATTTCCCAGTTTAGTGAACGTTGATAATTCTTACAACTAAAGTTTTGGTAAAATACATCTTATTTAGGAAGTAAAAATGACAAGAAATTACAAAGTGGGGCAGGTAGTAATTACAAAGTGCTGCAGCTAAAAATTACAAAGTGGGGCAAGAAAATTACAAAGTGGGGCAGAAATTACAAAGTGGGGCAAAAATTACAAAGTGGGGCATAACAGACGTCTTAAATTCGTCTTAAAGAAGTTTTAAATGTCTAAAAATGCGTTTTAAAAACGTCTTGGAAGACGTCTTGAAAAGACGTTTTCTAAACGGACAAACCCGACCAGTTTAAGACGGATTTAAGACGTCTTCCAAGAACTAAAAGTAACATATAAAATGTTACCGCCCTCTCCAAATCTAAACTTACTAATCTTTATAAAGGCATCATTTACAGTAATTATTGATATGTTTTTTACTTTTTTAAAGTAGTGATACACTCTAGAGCTTTGTACCTCTCCTGATTAGTCATTGACTTAGGTGCATCTCTTTCATTTCTTCAGATGTATATACATCATTTTCCTTGTTTTATTTGATTTTGAATTATTTATACTTCTTTTCTATTGATATCTGTTTGAATGACGAATAAATAGTTACTACTACTACTGCTGCTACTTACTACTACACTAAAGTCTGTTCAAAAAATATGTGGACTAATTTCAGTTACCATGTGGAAACCAGATTTAGCAAATTACATCAATTCCCTTGAGCCTGGTTTTTATATAAAAGCTGAAATCAGTCCACATATTTTTTGAACAGACTTTAACATCCGTTATGAATATGATGAATGAATGAATCAATAAAACCGCTGCATCCGTTACATTTTCCTTCTAATAAGAGGATTTGCTGAGAATGTTTCATTCATTCTTTAAAAGCTTTGCCACGTTTATCTTGAAGTGCTCTGTAGTAGAAAATATTAACCCCTTAGAATATTTTCACCCCCCGTGGTTTAGGCTTATGACTAAACCTAACCCTAACCCTAACCCTGACCCTAACCCTAACAATAACAAAGAAAAACTAACAAGTCATAAGCGTAAACCACGGGGGGTGAAAATATTCTAAGGGGTTAATATTTTCTACCACAGCTCTCAAAACTTTTCGTTCCATGTAAATCGATTATTGAAGTCATTCGTTGAATACAAAAGTCATTTCAACTGAATCAATTTTACTCCAAATGAGCACACAATACTGTTAAACAGTTTTAGAAATAAATTTTTTATGTGACACGTGTAAGTAATAATTACTTGTTCTTTCATACAGTTCTCCAGTAGTAAGTAAGTAAGTAAGAAGTAAGTAAGAGTTTGAAAAAGAGGCGAAACTTAGAGGCTAGGCTATAACACGGTGTTTAAACAGAAATTCGAGAAGGTCTATTTGATGGGAGCATGGTTTGGCGATCGGAGGAATTGGGAGATTTGGCGGGAAGTTTAATTTGGCGGCAGTCAACGATTTGATATAAGACCACGTTGGTTTATGAATAATATTCGCCATGTTAGATAAAACAAGAAAAACAAGAAATTAAGCGAAGCTTTTCGACTATATTGTCATCATCAGGCTATGTTGTATTGTCTGTGATGTTGTAATGTCTATGATGTCTATGTCTATGTTGTAGTCTGGTTTACACATTTAAAATATTTTTTTTAAATATATTCCTTCACTTGGCAAGAATTAAATTTGGCAATTTTCACCTAATTCGTCAGTATTCATTGATTTTCACCCCATTAGCATTATATATACATTGTTATTGTTATTAATTCCATCTCCATCTGGAACCTATACCATAATGCATATCCCCTGATTAAACTTTCAGCTGCTACTAGAGTTGATAATTGATTCACCACAATAATGTCCACAAGTTCAGTTATCAAGCTTAGCTCTGCCTGAATTACAAATTTGATTCATCAAATCTAGTCAAACTGGTGGAGTCTCAGAGAAGCGTAGAGAGTTGCAGAGGATTTCACATGATAAGGTAATTTGTTCCAAATCTTTGGACCCAATATGAAAGACTCCTTATTCCAAAAGTCACTTGATTGCATTTTTGAATTGCTAAATTTAGTTTGTATTGATCTCTAGTTGCTCGATCCGTAGTTCTCAGTTTGAAAATTTTTTTCTTATAAACAGGATTTAAACCATTAATAGTTTTAAAAATTTTGATGCAAGTATTTCTTTCTATTGCGAGTTTCATTGTTGGTCTTTCAGACTGTTGGAGGAGGTAAGGATATGGAGTTTCATTATCATTATAAAGGAATCTAATTGATCTTTTGTGAATACTTTCTATCAGTTGTAATGATTTTGCATTGGACAGACACCATACTAAAGGGCAGTAGTTGAAATTAGACAGAATAAAGCTATTTATCAAAACTTTCCTCTTTTCAAAATTGAGAAATGGGTTAAACCTCATGAGAGCATTCAGCTGATTTGATGCTGATCTGAAGATATTTTTAATGTGACAGTTTAAATTTAACTCATCATCTATTTGTACACCTAGCAGTTTAACTGAGGAAACTGTTCTTATTTGTTTCCCTCCTATGTTTAATGTTTTATCAGTTAAATCGTTTTTCCTTTTATCTATGATGATGGCTTGAAATTTATTAGGGTCATTTTGTTATTGTGAAACCAGTTGATTGCATTATTAGATTCTTTTTCGAGAACATCAATAAGATCAGGTAGAAATTTAGCAGAGTAAGACAAGGTTATCATCAGCAAAATTGTGAATCACAGGATTTTCTATAAAGAAAAATAAGTCATTGATAAGTGTGTTAAACAAAATCGGTCCCAATATGGAACCCTGGGGGACACCTGTTTTAATTGTCATACACTTTTTGTATTGTTGACTTTTACACATTGCCTTCTGTTTGTTAAATATGACAATAGGTAAAGTCAAATATTCTTATCGACTCCATATGCTGCCAGCTTTGCAATAAGCAGGTCATGAGGGACTTGAATGCTCCATCAGAATTCCTCCAACGAAGTTATTATTGTCTAATTTTTCCTTCCATTCTTCAACAAGCCGGAGTACATGTTGAGTACTAGTAATTTCTATAGGCAGCAACAAATTTTGACATGAAAGGCCCTATTTGCATCTGTAAATATTCACTTAATACTTTTTCGTATGTTTTTGAAAAACTGTTTAGAACGCTCATGGGACGAAAATTTGACATCTCGTTTTTATTTCTTGTACCTTTGTCCAAAGGAATAACTGTCGCTAGCTTTGCGTTTGCTGAGAATATATTTTGATCGATACTGTTTTTGATTGCCGTTTTCAGTGGTGGTGCTAAAATTCCTGCTGCTAGTTTTACTAGTTTTGGTGGAATTTTGTCAATCCCAGTAACTTTTCTTGAATTTATGTTTTGTAAAAGTTTTTCAATTTTGGCTGAATCTAATGGCGAGACAGGTGTCTTTAAAATCACCAGTTGAACTGGCTACAGCTGAACAAGTATTAAAAACCTTTTATACAAATTTGTCTCATGAATGATATCAAAAACAGACACACATTTTCTAGAAAATGCTTTGAGTTCTCAATGTCTCATTAATCATCATTATCGTCATTTCAGGATGACTGTCTTAATAAAAAATGGCATCAGCATTTGATCATTCTAAAGAAGATGCTGATTATCATAATTTGCTTCTGTATAAACCTCCAGAGCATTTGACATGTAAGTTGTGTCAAAAGTTAATGCGTGATCCAGTGCAGACTATTCGTGGAGAATTTGCTTGCAGTTCTTGCTATCAAAATGCATTCAGGTATGGACTTTCTTTCCAGTAGCCAACAATTTTGACTTTCCTAAAATTTTTCGAAACTGCAAAGTTAATTATGAGACACTGATGCTTTCTAATGAGATTCAAAACCAAGGCACACAATGTGGCTATTTATGTTCCTCCAATTTTTCAAACACAAAAAAGGTAAACTGTTCTCACCTACAAATTCTTATAGACGTGATGGTTTCAACATGCAAAGATTGTTACCATATTTGCTAGTGACACAGTATTACAAATATTTTCATGTATATACTAGTAACCCGGGTAAAACTTTTTACGGAGTTGAAATTCAACTGCGAACCATGTGACGAAAATTTCAATTTGGTAATTGAAAATATAAGAAAATATACCCATGTTTTAGAGCTCGAAAAACTTATCAAAAAAATGTAAGGCATCGTTTTGCTACAACCAACCGTTGCAGAGATATCGTTGATTAAAGATTTTGATAACCTTATAGCCGCAGTACCAACAAATACAATTTAGGCCAAAATGTTGCGTCACCCCATCACCTGTATTGGGAACCCTAACAAACATCAGTTATCCCTATTGGTTCTCGAGATATTTCTCCAAAAACGTCATGTTCGATTGGGGATGCAATGCAATGGTTCCCCTGTGATAGCAAAAAATAACTGACGTTGCGCTGTGTGTTTTTCAATGTTTTGTATGAGATTATGTGGCGAATCCACTGCATGGTTTTACACGCTACTAAGAAGAACTTGACCATAATTTTAAACTAAATATACACTCTCTAAAATAAAAGTGGGATACACACTTGCTATTATATATAAGATATGTATATATTGCAAGAAAATTTTATAGAAATTTTTTAACGTTTAATTTTATAAGAGATACAATTTTTTGAATGAGTTTTCGACAATTAGTTTTGATTGACAATTACCGTCTGAAGTCTGTATGTTCAAGACTTATCAGAACTCTGTAACTTTTGCATAACTCTGGACTTGGTGTGTATCATGTCGTCAAGACCTGTATTCGCAAGATATGTTGACAAACTTCAACCATGGTTTTTCGCTGAATGAAAATAAATCTTCGAAAAATTATGTTAGATCATGCAATATTTACATGGCACCATTGATGTTTTCATCTCGGTTTAGAGGGAAATTGTTCTTATTGAATACTAAGCTTTTTGAAATGAATGAAAACAAAGAAAAAAACAAATACATGACAATGAAAAGTGATTGGTGAATATGAGCAGTATTTGAGAAGGTATAAAGCTATACCTGGAGACAACTGAACGAAGCAAAATCATCAACGTGCTTTTCATACACTGATAACTATAACTAGCTTGGATGTAAAAAGTGATAAGACATGTCATGAGGTTTTTAAACCGCAATGAAGTCTATGCTATGGACACATCAAGCCTTTTCGTCACTGGCTATTTTTGCAGGTGAAAAAAATGCCAAATAGAATTAAAATATGTATTAAGCATAACACGGTTAGTTCGTAAATTGTATTTGGCATGTGTTGGTAATCTTATGAGAAAATACATAAAAAACTGAATATGGTCACTTCAATAATATTTAATCAGTTACATTTCCTTAACAACCATTGTTTGCAACCATCGTTTTCATTGGTTAAGTGATCTCTAACTCAAAATATTTTGATCGAGTCTGAGGTGCGAAATTGTATTGAAATCGGCAATTGGATATCCCTAAGTGACAGTGTGTCGATCATAGATGATTTTTTTGGATAGACGTCTACTAAAATGTCAATTCAAAATAAAATGAAACTTTTGAACTTGAATTCTCTTATTAGTAATTAAGAGAAACAATGAAGACATAACCATCAGAGTTAGTTCACACAACAGTATCACAGACATTGAAGCAAGCTTGATAGCAATTGAAGGCTCTTGATGTAATAACCACACCTGCAGTCAATCGAAAGAGGACACTTGACTGGAGGCAATGCCAAACCTGATATCTGAGCTAGAGGTTTTTGGACAAATGCCTATTTTAATATTCAGTTGACCAATCCATATTCCCCATCACAAGCTCACAAGTATATTTTAAAAATCAATTGCACTTAAAAAACTTTTTTTCTTCTTTAGGGTGAGTGGAATTTGTCCTATAGATAATGAACCAATAGAGGTTACCAACATTTTTAAAGACAAATTCAAAGCCAATGAAATATTGCAGCTAGAATGTCGATGTCCGCAATCAAGAAATGGATGTCAGTGGTCTGGAAAACTTACTGATTTTGCGGTATATGGTGCTTTCTTTTTTAATGACAGTTATAGTTAGTCCAGAATTTTAGAAGGAGCCCTTAATGATGGATGGGGGCTTATCTGGGTGGAGGCTTATAGTGGTTTGTTGGGTGTTCAATACTTTTGTGTGTGTACTCTTGTGCTATTACAGTCCACTTTTTTACCTACTCTTTGGTGCCTAATATGTTATGGTGCTTACAGGCAGAAGTTCTTACGGAATTTTGTGATAAGGAAAATACGGTTTCGAGGTCAATATGCCTGTAAATTGTTTCCTTCAGGAACATCGGTTGGTTTGTGGTTATCAACCAACCTGCTGTCCGCTCTGCAAGTCGTTATTTTACCAGGAACTAGACAGTCATCTTCTCCAGTGTAAGGAAATAGTTGGAAAATCGGTTTGTCATTTTGCCAAGTATGGATGTCTTAAGAAGGTAAGTGTAGCATTGCAAATATTTTTTAAATATCGATATTTAGTGCAGCAACCAGCTTCAAACGCAACTATTAGAATGGCGTATTTGTAATAGTGGTATTTGAAGCTCGAATGACCAAGTTAGAACCTCTCTAAATTTTACTGTATATGACCTGTGTACAATGTCCTAGAGTGATCCGTAGAACAGCCGTTATAAACAGGTTCCACCGTGATGTTTCCAAGTGATTGAACTTAAGTTTACCGAAAGAGTTTTGCAGAATTATACAAAGTCCGATAAAAAGCGTCAGGTAGAGGCTATTGAAAGCAGAACAAACACTATACGTTTTGAAAAAGGAACTTTTATATTGATGGAACCACTGTCCTTCAATGAGAATGTTGAAGTACTTTATACTTTCTTGTTATGTAGTTGGCGGGAGGTAAGTACCGGTTGGAAAATATGTCTACGATGTAAGGAGAAAATAATCATACTGCCAAAGTAGGCTGGCTAGGTTTATTATGGTGGTTTTATGTGGCGTTCACGTGGGCGTTACGTTATCACCATTATCACCAAGATCTCTTTAATGCAGGCTGGTGCGTTTTTCATCTGACACAAGTTCTTTTTTTCTAACAGAGAGATTCCTGCAGACTAAACCAGCCGGCTTTACCGGGGTGACCTTCTTCGTGTGAACACCCCCTAACTTTAAGTCTCTTGGCACACTTGCTCTGTTTTTCTTTTGATTTTACTTCTTCAAGATATTATGTAAAGTTTTATTCGTTTATTGATAGCCGGCTGACACTGAAGAGCATGTTTCTCATATTAAAGGAGATAGTTGCTACCACTCGATGCTGATAAAAAAACATTACGAAAGCATTTCTTCCGAACACACGTCCTTAAAAAGTGAACTGGAAAAGCTTAAGAAAGGATCCAACGACGAAGTAAGACGAATGCAGTCTGATATAACAATACTGACCCAAAAAGTAGCATCGTTGAGGGACACTGCAACCGAACTCAACCTAAAACTTCAAAGCTTGTCTGAAGAGCAGTTGAGAACTGATCATTCTGAACCGACAGTTGGCGATGTTCACGACGAAACGGAAAACGTTTCACAGCTACAGTCGGACGTGTCGTCAATTAACAAGAAGATTTCCGGCATCGATTTAAAACAACAGCTATTCGAAAATACGACGTACGATGGGCGGCTGTTATGGAAAGTAGACAAATTAGCTTATCGTATGCAGCAGGCAGTCATCGGTCAAGTTTCCGCGTTGCACAGTGCACCTTGTTATACGTCCAAGTACGGCTATAGGTTTTGTAGCCGCCTGTACCTCAATGGAGACGGTATGGGCAAATGTACACATGTCTCTGTATTCTTTGTCTTAATGAAATCCGAATACGATAACCTTTTGGCCTGGCCCTTCACAAAACGGGTAGCTTTTCGGATTATCAACCAGGAGGACGAAGGCAGATCCGTTATAGAAAGCTTCATACCGGATCGCCATTCAGCGAGTTTTCAAAAGCCAAGCAGAGACATGAATGTTGCTGCGGGTTGTCCCATGTTTATCACTAAAGATGAGTTACTGGCCAACGGTTTTGTAAAGGACGATGCCATGTTTGTTGAGATTACTATACAGAATTGATGTAAGATTGAATGTTTGACTCGTGAAACATCTTCTTTGCAGTACCTTATCTTTTGATTTTAGAAAAAAAGTGGTCGAGTGGAGTGTTTATTCAGAACTTAAGCTTAACTACATCAAACTAAACTATAAATGTATCATCATTTAGAAACCTTTTAGTAAATGTTGCTATCCTATTATATCTCTTTGTCATCGAAAGAAAATCATACAAAACTGTCTCAATCGAATAACAAAGGGTTTCTTGAACAAAGACACTGCGACGAAGAGCATTTTCATTGAAATAGTGTATAGTAAAAATTTACTCCTTCGTAGTGAATCTCTGGAATTGCACCAAATGGAACTGCTCTTCTTCTTCTTCATGCTTTTTTATTTGAGCGAGAAATTGCCTGAACTAAACTATTTCCGCAAGATTCTTGGAAATCATTTTAAAATGTTTCATATACGAAGATCACGAAAAAGGTTTTCAGGAAGCAAATGAAACATACGCCTCAATCGACCATTACCTTTAATCAGGGGGAAAATTTTAGTCAACCCCCCAAAAATTGGTAACTTGTCCCCGACTTTTTTTCCCCGATTAGGTATGTAATAACGGATTTTTTATCACCTCTCTCTTTTTTTATCACCTCTTATCTCTCTCTGCAATAACTTCAAGGATTATGTTTTACAGGGTTGCCACGTCTTGAAAAATGTCTGGAAATTGGCTTGTGTCTGGAAATTCTCTGGAATTTTGAGTATTTGTCTGGAAATGTCTGGAAATTTTATTTGACTAGTGCTGAAAAAAATTAAGCATGCTTTGTGTATTTTCTTATAAGCAGGAAGTAGTAAAATTGAATTCGGAGCTCATTGATAGATGTTCATATTTTATTTTATTGCCACTCAGACCTTGTTCCTGTCAAATCTGACAGCTAGCTTCTTTACAGTTAATGCTGATTTCTAAGTGCAAGATGAGTAGTATAAGCCAGCCAGTGTTCTAATTGAGTACCTTACAAAATTCAAAGCTGTTTACATTCTTTACCGTCTGTTTCTCCTAGCAATAACAGGACCTTTGCACTTTTAACCATTTTTAGACCAGTAGCCACTGGTCTGAAAAAGGTTAAAAGTGTGAAGGTCCTGGCCAAGGAACCAGTTCATAACTTGTTGCCTTTTACCACTTCATGCTTAGCCTATCTTGTAGTAGTTGAATTTCTATTCTGACTCGCAAGGTTCCCAATTTATATTTATATTTTGCATGAAAAGTACAGCAGCGTAGGCCTTGATACAGCTGACCTTTACATCGTCACTTACATTTTTCCTGATATTTTTTATTGAAATGTTACAAGTTTTCTTACTTTTTGCCATAGTCACAGGAAGAAAGATAGTCTGGAGACTACGGGCCGTATACAAGTTTTCCAACTGTTTTTTGAATTGATGATGTTTTGTTTCGCGCGGCCCGAGTGGGCCTGCACAGAAAACACATAAAATGGCTGCGCATAATGAAGATTACTTTGATGGCGATGATTTCGATGCGATTTTGGCCGTCATTGACGAGGATATGCTCGATCAAGACAATACTTTTAGTCGTGAAGTTTCTGATATGGTTGAAGAATTAGTTCAAATGCCTTGTAGCAGTTTTTCATGTGATCTTTGCGACAAAGTTTACAAAACACTAAGGGGACTCTCAAGACATAAAAATTCGAAACATGTTGACGTTGTTGAAAATCCTTCTTTGACCACTGCTTCTACATCTGCACCTGAAGAAATACTCCATCCTTTGTCCTTTAAAAAGTACCTTCAGATGAGTGCATCAGAGCTTGCTCAGGATGAATGCTACTCTGAAAAAACAACACAAGAGTTTGCTGATTTTGTTGTATCCAACGAGGATGCATCCCACTACTATCAATTTATAAAGAAAACTGTTGGTAACTTTAAGGGTAATGCTGAAAAGTTCTATCCAGAATTTTATAAATGTGTTTCAGATGATTTCATTTTCAAAAATCTTTCTAAGAGAAGTTCTGTCATTCTTGGATTCAAAGTTGCAAATCATGTTTTGGCACATCTAACTGGTTTCAAGGCAACAGATGATAGTATAGATATAAAAGAACCTTTAAAATTTACGGAAAAGGAGAACAATATTATAAAATATTTGAGTGGTTATGTGTTCAGCACATTATATAGACGTATCAGAAGATCAAACAATTCACGTAATTTGTTAAGTGCTGAAAGTTCTTCCATTTTGTTAGCTGGGAAAGCCTCCATGGAGGACAAAGGTAGTGTGAGTGATAAGTTAATTTGTGCCAAGGACAGAGGAGGATTATGGTCTGTAACAACTGATGTTTTTCTAATATTCAGTCATGTAGAGTTGCGATTTCGTGCTGCAACCACAAAATTTAAGAAAAACATTAATAGTAAGGTAATTGTTTCAGAACTCTTAAAGTGCTCAACAGTTCTCTGTTATTATAACAAACTTTGTTCCCAGACAACAGCAAAGGTCAGTAAGGAGGTATCTATGAACTTACTTGAACATATTATTATGCTATATGTTCGTGTTCGAGTCTTTTCATATGTTAAAGATCAGAATGAGCTCCACAAACTCGCAACAAAAAGGAAAAAAGCAAGATCTCTTCGCACGGAAATAAAGAAATCGATGACAGAAGGACAATGATAATTGGCAGTCCAGAACAGTGACTATAAACCTGTTAAAACAGCTATTTTTATAGCTACAAATTTATAAAAAACATTATGGCTTACCTCATTGGCTATCCCAAATCCTAACTGTTGCACCAGAACTGGCTACATCATCGTCACATGACAAAGCAGGTGAGCATCTTCTTTTTCTGTTATGAGATTGGATGAATAATAAGACCAATGTTAATGTTTTTTATTATGTGTGGCTATAAAAATAACCGTTTTTTTAGTATTTTTTTGGTTTGTTTTTGTGTTTTTTTTATTTCAATGTTGCTTACTCCTAGTACGGCAAGGCACAGTCTCTACGTCAATCTGAGTAAGGGGATCTAAACAATTTCCTGCAGCAATAGGTCGAAAAACTTTTTGTGTTCTTATCGTGTTGTCATTGTACCCAAAATCACGAAGTGATGGATTATCTTTGCGGTGTCCAATTGCTCGTTGACGTCCAAAATAGTTTTCTAGAGGATCTTGACAAAAACGTTCGGTCAAGACATATGGCACACCTTCATTCAATAAATACTTGATTAATTCAATGGATGAATGGACAGTAATCTTTATACCTTCGTATGTTTGCCATGATATAAACATATTAGCTCGATGACTATCAGTAAAGGCACCAGGTCTTGCTTCAATGGAATCTTTCCATCGTTTGAAGTAGGCAAGAAATGTATCAATTAACCAAGTAAACCGCTCATCATTTACTGACCTGTAGGGTTTCAAAAAGGGTTTCAACTTAATGACAGCTTCTTCCTTGTTTCTAACATTTAGACAGTCAAACATTTGGTCAAACATGCGACAATAAACAGCAGTAGCTTGTGCTTCTGGAGGACCATACAATTGCAGAGCTTGGAAAACAGATTCACTGAGTACTTGTGCTGCTAGTCTAACATTCATTACAGAAAATGGAGTTAAATTTATGTGGTCATTTGTAATTTTAGGTACCAAATGTAAGCCACAATCCAAATCTTCAAGAAATAACTTTGAAATATGATTCCATGTTAAATAACTTCCATCGTTCCACATATTTCTTGTACAACGTCCAGCCATGGAATTAGCAAGACAATTACGTGCTGTTTTAATCAAGTGAGGTGGATCAGAAATGAAATATATAAAACGTTCTTCATCAGCCATTACATTAAGTGTGCGATACGTTACATCCACATTTTCATTTTTATGGACAACTCTGGTCATATTCAAATGCATGCGATAGAAAGATCTGTTGGCAGAAGCACCATCTGAGGTTACACCGACTACTTTTATGCCACATTTATCCTCAAGGATCCCAACTGCTTTCCAAAATAATGGAAAAATTTGCACGGAAGTGACATTTGTTGTTGCAAAATTTGCCAAAGAAAATTTTAATGGGTTTACAATGCTTCTCAAAAGAAAGACCAATACATGAGAAGCAATTTCTTCAGCTTTCTTTAATGTAGCATAATTGACATCCACATCACCCAGATCAACAAAGCCAATTAAGTCACCAGTATGTTTATCCCAAACTAAACTCTCTTGTATCTTCATTTCATCCATCAACAAAATACCATACCTTTCAATTGCTTGAAATTTAGAAACAATACTGGCCAACTCTTGGATGACACATTTATTGAAACCCTGCTGTGGACGAATGTAGTTCTTATAGTCCCTTAATCGTCTTCGACTAGGCAAAACAAGAAAACCACTACCATTTTTTTCATCAAGCCTTATTTCATCATAAAAGGAAGGAGACTTAGCTGCTAAACCCAAGCAATAGCGTATTATCATTGGATGGTATCGGACACCAGAAGATGAACAGGATAAATATTTTTGTTGCTCTTCCCAAAATAGCTTCATAAAAGGAGGTATGTTTCGATTTGAACAGTTAGACATGATTTTGACCAAATCTTCACCTAAGTTTTTATCTAATGGTAAAGACTTTTTTGAAATTTCTTCTTGCATTTTGGACAATTCCTCTTTCAGTTGCTTATTCTCTATTCTGTAACCTTGAAGTGTTTGCTTGATCCGATCAGGTGAAGTGATAGAGATTGGTGCTTTTAATTTTGCAGGTGATATGATATTAGATCTTTTCCTTTTCAGACTTAAAGATTCTTTGCGTTCAGCTTTCAGACAGGGGTTGCAACTGTTTTCTGTTGGTGGTATGATTATTACACAGTCTGGGGAACGGTACCATTGGCTTTGATGTAGGGGAGAACAGTTAATGTGCGTGGCAGGAAATTTCTTTGGAACATTATGTTCAATGCAGCTACCAGCAAAACGATCTGACAATCCTGGACATATCTTCAAGTTCATCAGAAATTTCATCAAGTTTGATATTGTAACAAATTTTAATGACTTTTGATGGTAGGAATAGATTTCATGTTGAATGGGCACATTCCATAGTAAAACTCTTATCAGAAAGGTAAGATTCTCATCAACATAGATTTCATACTTTTGAACTGAGTGGGTGTCATCATGAAAAGTAAATGTAGCATTATTATCAGTGGATGAAACATGCCAACCTGCAAGTTTTAGTGACTGGATCCTGGATTTAAACTCATAGAAGGACTTGTAACAAACGCTTATGTCATTTTCGACAACTGGAGTCTCAGACTTTTTTTTAAGAATGGAATAAGCTGAATCACGAGATTTTGTGGTGGACGGAGCAAAACTTTTTATTGGAAGGTTCAGCGAGGGTATTGCACCAGGAACAAGAGTTTTTCTATTTGAATCATGGTTATGAATTTGATCTTCCTTGAAATGCTTTTCACAAATATACAACTTCTTTGATATTATTCTTTCTCTGAGAGAAACATCGATTTCTCTATCCCTCGTGATTATGGCAACCAATTGATCTCTCCAACCCTTATCGAAAGAATTATCACCAGAAGGAACTTTAAAAATGGAAATCCCCTTATACTTAGACCTTCGTGAGACTGAGCAACCGTATATAGAACAATTTTCTCCGGGCATATCAATACTAAAAGGCAAAAAGCATGTAAAATTTTCTGTAGCATGCGATGTTAATTCGCCATCTTTAACAGTAGCGTGCAGGCATAGGACTGGGTACTAGTCATATTCGCGGAACAAAAACATAAACAATTAGAGCCGTCAAGTGTCCAGACTATCTTTCTTCCTGTGACTATGTTTTTGCCTTGAAGTGAGTTAGAAAGTAGGTGAGATGTGTCATCTATAATTTTGAACATCTCAGTTAAACTTATACTCCCAATAAGCAAAGTAGTTAATGCTACATTGTGGTTAATATGTAACAGACACAGATCCCAAATTACCATTAGTTCAAATGAGAACAGTTCTGCTCACTTGAGAAACTTCTCCATTGCAGTATTTTCTAAATTTATATAGCCATTTGATAAATTTGATATTAAAACTCTGTTAAATGCACTTGCTCACCTTTCAGGTAGTTGTATTGTCGTATAGATTTGTTATTTTGTTACTTTTGTTTTTGAGCAGTAGTTAGTGAAATTGACTTTTGTTAATTTATTCAATTTGTTCACAACTCACATATTGAGAAGTTTTAGAGCCTGCTAATTTACAAGGAAAAAGTAGTCGAATTTGATGTATATGAACTGATCCCTATGATATCTGATGCCCTTTACTTCTAGAAGAATGAAGTAACAGACTGTGACAGATTCTTAGTTGTTTGCTTAACAGAACATGATTTGTTTCTTTTCTTCGTTTATTATATTGTTGATGATAACGTATAAAGCAAATATTCTGTATCCCATTCTTTTCCCTGTGGTCTGATGTTGTATCTTATTTCAGGGTTTTCTTTTGTTTGATTGATATCTATATACAATGTTGTTTGAAGCCATGGCAAACTCAAAAAAAGTCCTCATTTTGTCAAATTTGCTGAAGTTTGGTTATTCTAGATTCTAGAATCAGCATAATGCCTTGAAAAACCCAAGAAATTAACTTGTCTGATATTGGCTGCAAACCACCTGTTGATAATTTCCTTGAATTCTGTTTCGCCTCCGTATCTGTGAAATTAGCCAATAGACTTAAGTAAGTAGTGTTTTCTGAGTGTCTGGAAAAATAGTGCCTTTTTTAAGTTTTGTCTGGAAAAAATATATCATTTTTAAACTAAGATTCTGGAAAAAAAGTATCAATTGTATGGTTGTGTCTGGAAATTTTGTTGCCAAAGGTCTGTGGCAACCCTGTTTTATAACATCAATTAAAACGTATTTGAAACAGCGAGGCATGGTGCAATCATTGCTTCGATGTTCAAGGTAGAAATATCAGAGATATTAGTCCTTTGAATATACTGTGCAAAGGTAAAATAAAAATGCCACTATAACGCTCTCTCGCGACTATTAAATGAGATTTATAGTAGGTCGGCCAGTTAGGTTTCGACTGGTCAGTATCTAATATAATTTAGATTGATCTAATAATATATATATAGTGTTGAGTGAAATTGAGCATAAGAGGAGCACCGCAAATAAGTTGGTGCTTGATTAAATTTTGTTTATAAAAAAACGTTTATAACCATGGCATGGCGTTGCTCTCCACACACGGACAAAGGTGCAATTAGATTAAAACAGAACAGGAAAACGTGCAGGTCACCTCAGTGTTTCACTCCGCCCCATATGGCGTAACCTTAATGTTTTACTCCGCTCCCATATGGCGTCCATGTCCACCTGCTTGTATCACTGTATCAATAAACGTCAAATTTCCTTATAAACGGCTCGTACAACTTGTGTTCAACCAGAAGCAGATTCGAAGTCACAACCTCTGGTGTGCAGTCAGTGTTACATCAAGTGTTACATCAACAGTGTTACATCACCATTTTTCAGGTTTTTCATGATCTGTTACTTATTTATCTTTTAAAACCAATCGTTGATCAGTACACCAATACACTCAAAACGTAAGGAGAAAAAACTTTAACTTTTTATTAGCTTTTGTTTTAAAAAAGTTATGCGCTCTAACATGGGTGCTATCAAACAGGGAGGAAATGGTTTCTCTTCTTAAAAATTCACACAGGAGGAGAGAAAAAGGCACGTGCTAAATGAATAAAGTGAATAAAAAAAACGTTCGATCTGAAGCGCATAACAATTAAGGTGCTGTTCATATGGAGGTGAGCTGGCCCGGTTAGCCAGGCTAGCTCACTTAGCAGAGATCTCACTGTTATTAAGAAATCTTTATAAAAATGAATTGTGTTCATATGAAATGCGGGCTGGTTCACTTAAGTGAGATCTCATTTCATTTGACCGGGATCTTACCTAGGTGAGATGAAATTTGTTCATATGAACAGACCAGCCCGGCTTAGTGGGATAGATTTTAGACAAGTGCGCACGCGTCGAAATTCGAATTATTGTTTACGTGATTTAAAAAACATTCTCCAGCCCGGGATGAGAAAAGCCATATGAACGCTGGGTGAATTTCATCTCATTCAAGTGAGCCAGCCCGGTTAACCGGGCCAGCTCACCTCCATATGAACAGCCCCTAAAAAAAGAATTTAAATTATTAAAAGAAAAAGAAAAAAATATTTTGTTTCATGATACTCTTTTTTTTTACCTATCGGTTTTTAAACATTTTGATTGCTCGAAAAAAAAGTTCACCCGTCTCAGACAGTCAGGCAAGGATACGTTAGGATACACTGTTCAAACCGAACATGCTACCACGTTCTGCCACTGCTGCTTTTTGTCCAAAATGTTTAATCAGTCAGTTTCTTTGTATTTAGTTGATGTATTGTTTTCAAAGCCAAGTCAACGTCAAAAAAGAAATAATTTCGCTCACAACTTAATCTACTATTTTGCGTGACTTACAAACAAACAAACAAACAAACAGAGAATCGGCTATTAATATATAGACTAGCCGCCAAGGCGGCGTCGCTAGCAGCCCATGTCCACCTGCTCTGTATCACTGTATCAATAAACGTCAAATTTCCTTATAAACGGCTCGTACAACTTGTGTTCAGCCAAAAGCAGATTCGAAGTCACAACCTCTGGTGTGCAGTCAGTGTTACATCATCAACAGTGTTACATCCACTATTTTTCAGGTTTTTCATGGTGTGTTACTTATTTATTTTTTAAAACCAATCGTTGATTAGTACATACAACAATACACTCAAAACGTAAGGAGAAAAAACTTCAAATTTTTATTAGCTTTTGTTTTAAAAAAGTTACGCGCTCTAACATGGGTGCTATCAAACAGGGGGGGGAATATTCTATTCTTAAAAAGATCGCACGGGAGGAGAGAAAAAAGGCACGTGCTAAATGAATAAAGTGAATAAAAAAAACGTTCGATCAGAAGCGCTTAAAAAAAAAGCAAAAAAACATTTTGTTTCATGACACACCATTTTCACCTGTCGGGCAAGGAAAGCTTCGGTTTTTAAACATTTTGATTGCTCGAAAAAAAGTTCACCCGTCTCAGACAGTCAGGCAAGCGTTAAGATACACTGGCAAACCGCACATGCTGCCACGTTCTGCCACTGCTGCTTTTTCTCCAAAATGTTTAATCAGTCAGTTAGTTTCTTTGTACTTAGTTGATGTATTGTTTTCAAAGCCGAGTCAACGGTGGTCCTTGGAATATAAAACTAACAATAATAATAAAAACAAAACGTTATTCCTATTAGTTCATCAGCCAAAAAAAGTCACATTCGATTGGGGTTGCATTGTTTTTGTTTCGAACTCACGTCGCACACAAAAAAAGAAATAATTTCGCTGACAACTCAATCTACCATTTTGCGTGACTTATAGACAAACAGACAGAGAATCGGCTATTAATATATAGACTAGCCGCCAAGGCGGCGTCGCTCGCCGCCCATGTTCAGCATGCGTTGTGTCAAAAAAAAATAAAAAAAAAATTAAGTAATTGGCAATAATAAGTGTGCCCGTGTTGTAGGGCTTGAAAAACTGATCAAAAAATGTATGGGAACGTTTTTCTACGACCAACCGTTACGGAGATATCGTCGATCAAACATTTTGATGACGTCACAGACCCGTCCCCCAAAAAAATTAGACCCAAATTTCTCGTCACCCTATCGCCTGTATCGCGGACCCCAAAAAACGTCAGTTACCCCTATAATAATAACAGACAACAACAGACTCTATAACAGACTCGCAGAAATGCTTGCTGAAAAAAAGAGGGAACAGCCGAGTGTCACCAAAAGTTGGTTAAGAGCAAAACTCAGTTTTAGTCTGCTAAGATCGCAGCTCATTTGTATCAGGGGATCAAGAGGGATACGAAAAAGGATTCAAGTGGTAGACTCGTTATCTGATACCGACTTGAAAATTATCGCAGAAAAGTCGATGATGGAGAAATAAATAGAAAAATAGCATTGTTATAATTTTATATGTATATATGTAAATTGTATTACTATTATTATGTTTCTGGTTGTATTTGCTTAAAAAAAAAAAAAAAAAAAAAAAAAAGTTATCCCTATTGGTTGCCGAGATAATTTTCCCTAAACGTCGCATTCGATTAGGGTCTCAATACAATGGTTTCACACTGACGTCGCGCACAAGAAAAGAAATAATTTATGTGTGATCTTACATTGCTGACTCCCCGATTTCTTTCGCAGTTCACATCTACCATTTTGCGTGACAGACGGACAAACAAACAAACGGAGAATCGGCTATTAATATGTAGATAGACTAGCCGCAAAGGCGTTGTCGATCGCCACCCATGTTCAGTCTGCGTTGCATCACCACCTGCTCAAAATTATTGCACTTAAAACCAGCGATAAGACTTCCTTTGCTGCTGGCTTTATCGCTTAATAAAGCTCGTTTGCACGTGAAGAGAAATACGTTCCTGGTGTTTCAAATCTTGCATGTTCTTAACTCAGCCGTTCATTGTCGCGGTCGCATTTAAAATGTCAGCAGACTTTCTTGCTTTACGCAATGCATTCCGAACGTGAACTTCACATGGTTTTTCTTTGCGATTTTAAACCAATCAAATATCAGTTTAACAATACACACAACTTGGTACAACTTGTGCTCAACCAGAACCAGATTCGAAGTCACAACCTCTGGTAAAACCAATCTTTTATCACTGTAACAATACACTCAAAACGTAGAGAGAGAAAACTTTAACTTTTTATTAGCTGTTCTTTTAAAAAAGTTACGCGCTCTAACATGGGTGCTATCAAACAGGGGGGGGGGGGGGGGGGGGGGGGGGGGGGGGGGGGGGGGGGGGATGGTTTCTCTTCTTAAAAAGTTCACACGGAGGAGAGAAAAAAGGCACGTGCTAAATGAATAAATAGAAGAAAAAAACGTTCGATCAGAACGCTTAACAATTAAAAGAAGAAATTCATTTATTAAAAGAAAAGCAAAAAAAAAAACATTTTGTTTTTATATGATACTCTTTTTTTACCTATCTGTTTTTTAAACATTTTGATTGCTCAAAAAAAAAGTTCACCCGTCTCAGACAGTCAGGCAAGAGTTAGTGGCAAACCGAACATATGCTGCCACGTTCTGCCACTGCTGCTTTTTGTCCAAAATGTTTAATCAGTTAGTTTCTTTGTATTTAGTTGATGTACTGTTTTCAAAGCCAAGTCAACGTGGAATATAAAACTAACAATAATAATAAAAACAAAACGTTATTCCTATTAGTTCATCAGCCAAAAAAAGTCACGTTCGATTGGGGTTGCAATGTATTTGCTTCGAACTCACGTCGCACACAAAAAAAGAAATAATTTCGCTCACAACTCAATCTACCATTTTGCGTGACTTACAAACAAACAAACAAACAAACAAACAGACGGAGAATCGGCTATTAATATATAGATATAGAACATACTACTACTACTACTACTACTACTACTACTACTATGACTTTATTTCTAATTGACAATTTACAAGTCACAAATATTTAAAAAATATTTACAATATTAAAGTACATCATAAAATGTTTAAAAGACAATATATAAAAGCTTATGTAGCCATTCTGAAAGAATGCTAATTAAAGTCAACTTCCTGTAGTTTGTAAACAAGTTCTGATAAAAGTAAAATATCCGAAAGTAACCGATAAAATTAAATAAATTATTAAAATGAGTAATATCCAAACGTTATAGGAAACCAATATTCTGTATGTAGGTTTTGCACAAGCGACAAGGACAAGCGTCAGGAGTCCATTTTTTATGTTATTTTTAAAAGACTGTAGTGAATCTAGTTGTTTGGTAGGTAGTGGTACAGATTTCCAAAGTTTTGGTCCTAAAAAACTTAAGCTTTCTGTTCCATATGTGGTGGTATGTACTTTCGGAACTTCAAAATCCGCTTCAATACGGAGGTTATAACGTGATGCTTTTTTTATTCTGAAGATTTCATTCAAGAGCGATGGTGCAAGATTTTTTTTTACTTTAAACATTTCTGTCATTAGAATTTGTATATGGCGTTGATGGACAGTCACAGATCCATCCTTTTCTAGCAACTCGTTAAAGGATGATGATTTATCATCATAAACCATTCTTAGTGCTCTCTCATGCAACCTATTTATTCGTTTGTTATGGCTTCTACTGTGACACATCCATACTAATGGGCAGTAGTTGAATAAAGACTTAAAAAAAGAAGTAATTAAAGATTTCCGTTTGGTTAATCTTATTTCTGGTATCATTCTTGCAATAGCATTAAGTTTTTGCGAGGCTTTGTTACACATTTGATTAATGTGGCTATTGAATGTTAGATTATTATCTAGCGTGACACCAAGTAATTTCTCTGTTTTACCGCTGCCTATTTCACACCCTTCAATATTAATGGTATTTCTTTCATTAACACTGAGTAATAAGTGACACTTATCCGCATTTGCTTTTAATTCATTGTCGTGGAACCATTGAAACAATTTGACGGCTGCGTTTTCAAGTTGCTCGATGACATGGTCAACATCTTTTCCTTGGACATAAGGAGTGTTGTCATCGGCATAACTAGCAAAATTGATGTCGTTAATTATAAAAAATAGATCACAGAGAAAGATGTTAAAAAGTAATGGTCCTAGTAAGGAGCCTTGCGGTACACCGTATAGTATTTCTAGCCACGAACTAAATGTTGTGTTGACCTTCATGAATAAGCTTCCGAGATACCTGTACGTCATAGTTATCTCATACAGGTACAGGTATCTCTGAAGCTCCTCGGTCTGTTAGTTAAAATTAAGTCGATACATGATGGGTTCTCCGTATTTTTAAAACATGTCATAGTTCAGACTCATTTTTTCATATTTCGAGTAAAAACTTATACCTGTGGCTTGTTGGCATCACTTTGACCGTAGATGTCGAATAAAATTCATTGCTAGTCTTCCACAGCCCCGTTCATTCAAATGCAGTTTTTTATTTCCCAAGTGCTCACTTGTCAAGTTGTCATTTTTTACCAGCTTTAGTTTCAAGTCGTGTATGTGTCGTTTCAGGTGATGTATCGTCACTGCAGCTATTTTACAATCTCATAACATCATAAAACCTGTTTGGGTATTGTTTCACCGAAAAGTTTGATGGTCGAGAATTGTTTCGTGCACAGCCTTTGGCGTAAACGACTGAAGTTGTCCTGTCCTGCTTCGAAGAAAACCGGTGTATCATTCCCCACAAATGCCTAGAAAGACCGAAGAACCAGAAAACAGACACTCCTATTGAGATAAGGATCCCATCTTAACCCTCTCAAACTTTTTATGATAAAATCAGAAGACATACCTCCGTTTGAACAGTCCACCAAACAAATTTTAGCGATCAGAACTTTTTACGTCCGGCATATTTTGTTTCCTTCGGAAATATTACAAGCTTAGGTCAAACGTGTCCAACATTTCATCCAACATCGAAAATTTTCGGTGTCATTCCGAATGTTAAAACGTTCGAATTTTAATAAACAAGACCGCATTTTTGTTGTTGTTATGTTCAAGCTATGACTTTAAGCACGTATTTATATCACGTGACTACTTTGTAAATAGATTATTCTTATGATACTTCTCAGGGAAAACGGTCGTTTTTACTTCGTGTAAGCTATCCAATAAAACGTAACACTTGGCGACGAGAATGGGATCAAAATGTCGAAATTAATGAATAATATTCCTTGTGTGGAACCGTTCGAAGTAGACAAAAACGCTTCGACGAATATCGACAAAAAATGGAGCCAGTATTTAGAAGAATTTGAACTGTTTATCACCGCATCCGGTATAAGCGAAGGAAAGCAGAAAACAGCATTACTTCTACATCTTGGTGGTTCTAATATTCGTGAAGTATATAAAACATTAAAAGAAACAAACGACACTTACAATAACGTGAAAACAAAACTCACAGGTTATTTTGCACCAAAGAAAAATGTGACGTACGAACGCTATGTTTTTAAATGTGCAGTACAAGAAAAAGGTGAATCATTTACATCGTATGTTACCCGTTTGAAATCATTATCAGACACTTGTGAATTTGATGCACAAAAAGATATGGAGGTACGAGATCATTTTATTTTTACTTGCAATTCAAGTTCGCTAAAACAAGAACTTCTTCGTGAGGAAGAGTTGACGCTCGAAAAGCTAATCAAAACTGCAAGAAATAAAGAATTGTCTGCGAAACAAGCTGCGGAAATGCGAGAAAAACCAGAAGAAAACGAACATTCGGAAGGAAAAAATAAGCTCAGTAATCGAAGAAAATTTCATCAGAAATCAGACTCTCAAAGTATCCCAAATAATCGTAAATGTTTTAAATGTGGGAACAATTTCGCAACAGGACACTTAAAAACTTGTCCAGCAATCGGTAAAGTTTGTTATAATTGCGGAAAGAAAAATCATTTTTCGAAAGTTTGCCGCACGAAAAATACAAACAAACAGAAGCAAGATGTTCGAAACGTGCAGAAAAGTGAGTCCGAAAGTTCATCAGATTCTGAAAGTAATTGCGCCCATCAGGGCGCACTGTTGTCTGCCCCGCGCGTGAGTGGTGTAAATGTGCATATGAAATGAATTTCGTTTTTCGAAGAACAAAAAACTCGCTTGTCCAAGTTAATTTTTCGGGTCCCATATTATTCTTTATCGGCAATCAAGCCAAGTTGTCTTGATGTCTTTATTTGGTGTGTATTATCGAGAGAAATTACCCCGTCCGTGGGCTCACTTCTAGTGAGAAATCAAATACTTCTAGTGAGAAATCAAATATCATAAAGAATTTTTCATACCAGACTGATTGTCCAAGGAAATCTTTATATGGAAGTGTGAGCCCCCACGTTGTCCTTTTCGCAAGAAGAAGACAAGAAGTTCGTACGGGTAAGAAATTTTTACTAGAACATGTCTTTACATTACCGCCAAAGTGACAGTAGGATAAATTTGCATTTTATGAATTCCATCAGACACCTTCCAGGCAAATATTCGTGTGCAATAGACTGTTTTTTAGAAATTTGGATAGGTACTATAGGGAGGGTTGTGGAAGTATACAACGGTGACAATGAATTCTTCCACAAAATGAGGTTAGTGTTAGGGAGTTTTCAAGAACATAAAAGAAACTTTTCCATAAGAAATTGTGATCAAGTTAAAAGAAGTTTAATATCAGTGCGAGAAATCATTTGGTCATTTTTACGGGAGAAATGCCCATCATTAATGCCAATGAATTGTGATGCTCAATTTTCTGAGATCTTTACTCGTGTAGTCTTTGGTTATTTCAGATCATCAGAAAAAGAATCACTCTTAAGTGTTTTCAAATTAAGTGGTTTCTGTGATAGGTGTGGGATAACTTTCACTCAAGAGACAGAAGTTTTTGTTCATTATATAAGTGAAAACATGTTGACAAATTTTGAGAACTGGGAACACCTTCTTGTTCAAAACAGTTTTCTGGAAAGAATTTCCTGCACAAGATGTTACACACAGACAACTCTTAGAAATTTTGATTACAAGCTACCTCGTATTCTTTTAGTTGAATTTAGTCCGAACCAAATGACATTAGGTGTGTTTAAAGAAAATTTACGTATTGGTGATTTTTCTTATAAACTACATTCTATGGTAAGGAATCACAACAGGCATTTTACTTGTGCAGTTAAAAGAGAAAATTGGGAATTTATTGATGATTTACAGAACTTTGTTCATGAATTTCAATCATGTGAAAATTTAATTAGTATATTTCCAGGATGGTTCTTTTTTGTCTATGTAAGGTATGATGTGTCATTACATAATGATATAGTATCTTTGTTAGAAGATCATAATTCCTATTGCTTACAAGGAAATTTAAATTTTGAAGGCTCTATTTCCTTACCTGAATCATCAACATTTCTTAATCATGACCAAAACTACAGTTGTTGGAATGAAAACATGCCAAAAAAAAGAAAAACTAATGATAACTGTTTTAATCCGAGCAAAAAGAATTTCAAGTATCAAAATGAAGAGGATATTATTAAGCCTTATGTTAGTGCAGAAAAAACTGATATAACAAGGAAATCTCAAAATCAAAACAAGCAAAATATAATCAAGCCATGTGTAAGCACAGGAAATGGTAAAACTGGGAGGAAAACTCAAAGTAAGAAAAAACGGGACATAAAACCTGGCAGTATACTAGATTTAAAATCTGAAAAATCCATAAAAGAAGGAAAGGAATTTCATAAGTCATTAAAAATGACCATTAGGCAGTGTTACATTTGTCATGAGGCATGGCCAATTAAAACTAAAGCAGAGAAAGAAAATAACAAACCACATATTTGCACACGATGTAAGCGAGACAAAACTGTGCCTAAAAAATTTAGTGAGGGAAATGACATGATTCCAGGATCTGTTCCTGAAGAATTGAATGAATTAACTCAATGTGAAGAAATGTTGATAGCACGAGCGTTTCCTATAATGTCAGTTTACACTAAACCAGGTGGTGGCTATTTCGGCTATAAAGGGCATCCAAATAATGTTCAGCACATAGCAAATACTTTACCAAATTTGCCTTCTGAGTTGCCAGTTGTTAAGATAGGTTACAATAATGGGAATAATTCTAAGGATTTTCTTGTAAGGAGGGATAAAGTTTTAGAAGCTTTAACATGGTTACATAATCATCATCATCAATATAAAGATATCATAATAGATTATGAAAGGATTAATACTCTTCCTGAACATGGATGTATAGAAACTAATTTCTTAAATGACATCACTTATCCTGAAAATCAAGTAGATGAAGGTCCCTTTATTGATTCTGTGAAGGAAGAAGTAGAAATATCAAGTTTTATTCCACATGATATATCTCAACCTCTAGAAAAAAATCGACTGGAAGATTCACTCAGGTGTGAATTGAATATTGGCAATGAACCTTTAAATGAATTCAGTACACCTTATCTGGCATCAATAGCATTTCCTTGTCTCTTTCCTTATGGGAAAGGTGACCCATTTGCAAATGATAATAAAAGGGCTATCTCGAACAACAAACTTGAAGCACTTTCTCAGAAAATAAAACATTTGATAAAGTTTGCTGAACAAATAAATGGTAAATGGAAATATAGGTTTGCTGCACATCCTCGGTTTGCTTTCTGGGCATACAATATTTTATATAGACAATAGGATTCTTTCACAAGGCTCATTTTTTATTAAACAAAATCCAAGTGATGCTATGCTTGATGTACATGACTTACAGGAAATGATTTCAGATAATTCGTATATTGGTCTAATGAACAAAATAATGTATTATGCAAAGAATATAACAGGCACGAATAGTTATTGGAATCAGCAGCGAAATAATTTAAAGGCTACAATCAGTCAGGTAGGACCTCCAACAATATTCTGGACTCTTTCATGTGCAGAATTTCATTGGCCAGATTTACATTATATGTTGACTGGAAGTGATGTTATTGACTTACAAAGTGATGAGGTTAAGGACAACATAGTTCATAATCAACATTTAGTAGATTGGTTCTTTACTGAAAGAACAGAAGCATTTGTAAAACATTGGTTGTATAACACTTTAGGTGCAACTTGGCATTGGTATAGGTTTGAGTTTGCTGTGAATAGAGGTTCTATTCATTGCCATGGCCTTGCCAAATTGAAGTCAGATCCAGGCTTGTGTAAGTTATCAAAAGTAGCTGTTAATGGGTACAAAGCTCAGATGGTTTTAGAAAATGAACAAGAACTTTCAAAGGACTTGCAAAATGATTTAAAGAGAGATGTATTGGAAGGACTAAATGCTGAAAAAGCAATTTGTGAATTCCATGATTCCCTCTTGTCTGCACGTAACCCAGTTGACCCAGAAGAATGGATAAAGCCTAAAATACATCCATGTAAAGTTACTTATGATAAAGCTCTGGAAAATCCAGAAGAAGATTATGCCGATTTATTAAATTCTGTTGAAAGGCACACGAAGTGCAACTCTGCCTATTGTTTGAGGTATGATAAATATGGAAATCAATATTGCAGGTTTAAATTTCCATTTGAAAAATGTGACAGTACACATATTAGTTATCAAAATATGGAAAATTTGGATCAAGTAAGACCTGTTGTAATGGTAGCTCGTAATGACCCTAGGTTAAACAAACACCAAGGATATATGTTGCAAACATGGAGAGGCAATTGTGATATTCAGCTTGTGATTGATCACCATGCATGCATAGAATATCTAGCTAAATATGCATCAAAGTCAGAAAAAATGTCGGCTATTGCTAAAGATACTTTCAGCTCTGTTGTATCAACTATTAATGATGAGTCTATAAATTCTAAATCCGTTATAAGAAAACTCATGATCAAGGGGATTGGCGAAAGGGATATGAGTGTTCAGGAAGTAATGCACAACATTCTTTCTTTAAAACTGTGCAGTTCTTCCTTTAATGTTGTGACAGTATCTCTGGAGGGATCTAGACAGTTTTCAATAGAAAAAGGTGAAATGGTTACTAAACTCTCACTGTTAGATCATTATGCTAACAGAACAGTATCAAATCCTCAGACACTTAATTTAAACTTAATAGATTTCTGTGGAAATTTCCAAATAGTTAAGGCAAAGATAGAGAAACGAAAAACTTATGTTGTTGTAAGATCTTTTCCATCATATAGTTCCAATCCTAAAGGAAAAAATTATGGCCTGTATTGCAAGTACCAACTAATTCGTTACAAGCCTTGGATATTACAACCAAGTAAAGCCTGGGAGGATGAAGAAGAATTAGATGAAACTTATATTAAGTACTGGCAACAATTTATTGATAGTCCAGAGGGAAAAATAGTACCCAATTGGGAAAAAGAGCTACATGACTTAGAGATGCATGCTGTCAATAGCTTGGAAGAAATAGATTCAGAACAAGGTACATTTGTGAAGGAAGAATGGATGTATCTTGCTGAACTTTTAGTGAAGGGTAATACCTTCAACAATGATTTTGAACAAAATACTGATGATTTAGAATTACTAACAAACTTTCTACTTTTATATACTGCTGAACAGTTGAAAGACATGCCATTTTGGATAGAAAAGGAAAAAACGTCTCATCAAATCGAGTCAACAGAAACATTTGGTTTCAGTAAAGAGAGCTTGAATCTTGAACAACTCTCAGCTTATAAAATAGTTGAAATGCATTTTAATGGTAGTTTTTGCACGCCTTTACACATGATATTGACAGGGGAAGGAGGATCTGGCAAAAGCTATGTGATCAAAGGCATAAAAAATTTGTTAGGTGATTGTTGTGTAATTTTAGCATTTTTTGGTATAGCTGCTTACAGTGTCAAGGGCCGAACTTTGCATAGTTTTTTTCAACTTCCAATTTGTGGCAGAAATAAACATATATTGAAAGGTCAGTCCCTAAAAAGGTTACAAGAGAGAATGATTAACATTAAGTATATTATAATTGATGAATTTTCAGTGATTGGTCAGCAAATGATGGGTTGGATAGATAGTAGATGTAGACAAGCAACTGGTAACATGGATGAATTATTCGGCGGTATTTCGTTGATTCTTACAGGTGATGTCGCTCAACTTCCACCAATCTCAGACAAGGTTTTATACTATCCACACCCTTTGAATGAAATGGCTCTGCAAGGGTTTTTAGCATAGATGAGCTTTAATATTGTCATTAGGCTTGCACAAAATGTAAGATCTTATGACAAAAATCTTACTAAAATCTTGTTGAATTTGCGAGATGGAAAAAGCACTGAAGAGGTTTGGGAACTCCTTAACTCTAGAAATGTCTGTAAGTTTTCAAAACCTTTCATTGAACAATTTCCTATCAATCTGGCATATTCAAATGAAACAGTTGCAGGATATAATTACAAAAAATTGATTGGGTTATCAAAACCCATTTTCACTATTGTTGCAAAGCATAATTCGAGAAAAGCAAAATCAGTGTCCAGTAATGACTTTGGTGGGTTAGAACATTCTTTGAGTGTATGTGAAGGTGCAAGAGTAATGCTAACAAGAAATTTGTGGATTGAAGCAGGCCTTTGTAATGGGTCTATGGGATGGGTAAGGCATATTATTTACAATGAAGGTGAAAGACAACCATTGTTACCAATTGCAGTTATGGTAGAATTTGATAATTACTGTGGACCAAGTTTTGACTTAAGGTTTCCCAACATTGTTCTTGTTGTTCCTGTGTCATCAGAATTTAGGTCATCAGAGATAATATTGGAAAGGATACAAATACCTTTGAAACTTTGTTGGGCAATTACAATACACAAATCTCAAGGGTTGACATTAAAAAAGGCTGTCATAGATATTCATGATAAGGAAGCGGTGTCTGGACTTGCTTATGTAGCTCTCTCTAGGATGCGTAATCTTGATAGCTTTCTTATAAAGCCATTTAGTTATGACCGATTACTTGCTGTGAAAAAGGTTAAGAATTTTGATTATAGAATTAAAGAGGAGGCTAGGCTAAGAGATCTCAGTGATAACCTGCTTACGATGTTGAGGCAACCGGGTTGGGAGGAAGGGATTACCTCTTTATTTGTGTAAAGAAGTTTATTGTATAGGAAATTATTCCAATGTAACTTTTAAAATTTACAAAAGCATAATGGAAAATCAAGTGACACCGACAAAATCAAACATGGCACCAAAAGAACGCGATTTAGAAGGTAAAGATTTATATGACATTAATTTTTAATTAAGTTTTGTTTTGCAATTTAATATAGGGTCAAACAAATTTTTTTGAAGTTTTGGGATTTGGCTGTTGCAAGTTTCTTGATAAAAGAGATCTCACAGCAACTTAATTTTCATAGCTTCAACACTTCACGAAACATCAAGGAGTAAATCTGTTTTATTCAAAACCATTTATTTTACAAATTTTGAAATAAATCCATTTTGTTTAGCTTGAATGGATTTACAAAAATGCTCAGTTTGAATTCAAAGAGAGATCATTTTCTTTTTTAGCATTCTGCTGTTTCTCGGGTTATGTTGATACAGTTTCTGATGAGACAATTTCTGCTGCCAATAACAAGTATTTCGATATAGACCTGAAGCGAAGCCCATCATTACGATCAAAAGTTAGAATAATGTCAGGGTCCAACTTTAATCATGCAGTGTTTAATGATTTCAAAGATCAAAAGAAACCAATTCTTCTTTCTGCTTTGTCACCTACCAAATATGGACGTATTTTTTTCAACGAAAAGTCTGGTAGTGTTGTAAAGCCATTGGACAATGCTGATTTAGATTTTGATGCAGACATGAGTGAAGACGTAACTGTTAAATCACTTCTTGACGATACACCTGATGGAACGTTCTCTATTGTCGGCCAAATTAGGTGGATTGCTGAATCGAGAACAGTTGATCTTAAAGGTCAATCAAAAGCAGTACGCAATACAAAGTTTATTGATGAGAGTGGTGATTCCATTGACATGTCAATTTGGGGAAATTTGATTGAACAAGTCCTTAACAATACAACCTACCGGTTTAAGCATCTTGCCATGAACTTTTACCGTGGTTGGAAGCTGACAACAACAGGGTCGACATTAATTGAACCTCATGATGCTGAGGAAGGAGTTTTCCAATGGGAAAATGTTAACTTTAAAAATCCAAAGAAGTTATGCTGCCCAGAAGTAATATCTGCTAAAGCAGAAAATTACATTTTGTGCCGAAACCTTGATTGTAAGAAGAAAATTACCAGTATTGTTAAGCAAGCCAAGGTTCTTTGCCCAAACTGCAGAAGAACAATGATGGCCTAGAAATGCAAACAAGTTTCTCATTGGGAGATAACATTCCAGATTAAAGCAGGTAAACAAATTAATTTAACAGCCTTCCATGACTCCCTGTTGGATCGTTTTACTGACATCGAAGATAATGATGTGTTGGAAAGCCGCATATTGAACATGCAGGACACAGATGTATTTTACAATAATAAGAGAATTGTGACGAAATTTGTAAATCATGACCATGACCAAGATGTTTGATTTGTTGAAAGAGCTGAAGTGAACTTTATTGAACTCTTTACATGACTATGTTTTTATTGGTATATCTTGTTTTGTTTGTGCAGAATATGTTCTTTTCCCTTTTCATGATTTTGCAGCATGATGTTGACATTCATCTTTGAAATACTTTAAAGATACTTAAAAAGACATTTTGTAAAAAATGTTTTTAAGTGATTTTATTCCGATACTAAAACCGATTTTTTTAACGGGTATATTCAAATTTTTAAAGTTTGTTTCATTTTATATCGTTGATGTAAAATTTAACATTTAGCAGTTGTGTTCATTTTATATGGTTGACTTAAAACTTAACATATTGCAGTTGTTTTTATTTTAAATATTATGCCAATGCCTGATTTGGTTATGATTCCATTCAAAGTATTATGAGGTCCAACCCCAATTTTTATATAAAATCTACTTAAGAATGCCTTAAGTAGAAAAATTTTTTTGAAGATCGCAAGGTTGGTTTTTGATTGGGAATGCAGTTAATTGATATGCGCCCACAACCACCCGCCAAAAAATGAAAAGTTTCTTTCGTGCGACCTAACCTGCATTTCATCTGGACGCTCTACTTTCAATGCCGGATAAAGAAACCGTTGATTTGTCCGTGTCTTTGGGCAAGTGGAAGGCAATCTGAATACATTTTTGTTATACATAAAAGATGTGTTCGTATAGATTGATAGCCCTGGTACGGGAAGGAACAAACATAACTGGTTTTTCATAGAAGATACGCGAAGTTGCAACATTGCAAGTTTTCCTGCTAAGTAACTGAAAAGTCTGTTCATAGGGCGCATACTAGCGAAAGCTACTTGCTAGTCTATTTTCGGTCAACACATGTTCGTATGACGCAAATAGAAAAACTACCATAAAGTCAAACTTGCATATCAATGGGGTACCAGTTCCTATGATTATAGATAGTGGTGCCACGATCAATGTGATCGATAAGAGCACGTTTCAGAAAATAACATAACATATGTCAAATCACATCACGAGTTTCAGTGCAAAGATGAGCAACAAAGAAGAAGCCACGATGAGCGATAGCTCAGCTGACAGCGCCAATTCTGTTAAAGGGAAAGCCTTCAAAAAATACCAAAACACGAAAGGGAAAAAGTTGCTCCCAACTCGCTCCTTCTTTTCATCCATTCTCTGGTTTTTCCCCGGCATGGCCTTTCGTCGTCAGAGAATCCAAACGTTCCGATAAAATAACACCCATCTTGAGTTTGAGAGAATGAATGGACATGTTTTGTTTTTTATAGAAGGAGAGAATGAATGAACATAGATGTTCGATGAAATGTTGCATGACCGTTTGACCGTCACGAAATTTTCATCCAACTTCCATCCAACAAACGTCCAACACGATGATGAAAGTGTTGGATGAAATGTTGGACACGTTTGACCTAAGCTTTAGCAAATCAGTTCATAGGTGATGCAATTTTTCCAGGTTTGAAGAAGAAGCCGTTATTTTTGTAAGGCGTCATTTATATTTACGCCGCTGAGTTGCTAACACAACACAAAAATGTGATCGAACACTTTGGAATGCAAGTTATGATTCAGATTAATCGCTGATCTCTGAACCTCGTTTATCATGTATTGACAAAACTGTTACAGTAACCCCATGCATTTCGTTTGTTGTGTTCTAATTCTAATACATAAATTCATAATTTTTTTCTTTCCAAATAAGATCATATGCATAGGTGAATACTGATAGATTGACCAAACGAAATGTATAGTTGGAGGAAGAGAAAAAAAATCATCTTTTCTTCATATTTTTTTTTTCTTTTTCAACATAATTTCTGACAAGGAACGGCAAGGGATGACAGCCCTTTTGATCTTTCGTCAAAAATGAAACTATTGTTTTTCATCTCACGAGTAAAGCATTATTTGGGAGTTTCCAACGGCAACGAAGAAAGCCACTTATTTCAACAAAAGTTTCGTTTTCGATGTGAAATTCGTTTATATAGAAAGAGCCTACACGTTTTTTTTTTATAAAGCAACACGTTTATAAGCAACACTAGTAAATTTTCTCAAAAAGTTAAGCAACAGTACTACATGGATCTTACATAAATTAGCAACATGAAATTTTGAAATAATGCAGCACTAGCATAGCTAAAGCACATTTCTTAAAATTGCCACACTAGGTGGTTACATTAGGTTGAAGTACTATATGTCCTAGACTTTGTACTTAAATACTTAAGCTTACACAAAGGTATTCAAGACTGGAAATACATATTTTTTAAATTAGTTCTTAGCAACAAATAGCAACATAACTATTAAAAAATGGTCATTTTTCAAGCAACATTACTACTAAGGTCTGACCTTGGTTGCTTATATAAAAAAAACGTGTACTTCAAAACACCAAATGTATGAGATAATGAGGACCAGGTTTGCAAGTTCTACAAACACAACAACATGGAAACGTCATTATCTTGAAGTCGTACTGATTACGGAGATGTTTTATAGTATTGTTAAATCATTTTCTCTTGTTCAGATTTTATCTTAATAGCTGTTCTTTTGTTAGTTAAGTAGTCAATCAATTTCTCTGACAAAAATAAGTTCTTTGAAATTTTATCTGCCAAACTGTCGTTATTTTTACTTACGTCGTCGCCCTTGTCACCGTCGTAGTTCTGATTACTCCCTATTATAATCCCCACTATGCGACCAGCTTGTTAAAGTGGGAACATTTCATATGAGAACGAAGTCGTCACGTACATTTATCGCAGTGTTTGTTTATTTTTATCGTTTTCTAATTATTTAAATACCTTGGTGACCCTCTAGTTATATGTCTTGTTTTTGTTTCGTCAGTATTTTTTTCTGTATAAAGACTTCTGTTGAGCGATGGAAACATCTGACTTTTGTAAGTGACATTTTATTAGTATTTCTTGGTATTCGATATTTTACAATCCTTACAATCATCTAACACCCTCCTTTTACGCCATTACATTCTTTGGGATCGATATCCCCCACCCTGCGCTTTTATCCTACCGTATTGCAATGTTTTCTTTTCCTAAAAAACGTTGCAAAACATTATGTGGAAATGTTTTATACAAAAAGATATGTTCACATTATACAAAATTGTCAAAGAATATCAATATCACACTGTCGGCGTACTCTTCTACGGCTTGAAAACTTTAATAGCCTTCGGTGACGTCAGACTCGAAAATTTGAAAAAATACAGGATAAGTACACTTCAGTTATAATAACTGCTATCAATGGGTGTCCTGTTACAACAAAAAAAACAAAAAAAAAAACAGTAAATAAGATACGAAAAGGAGATACAGGTCAACTAAAACGAAAGAACGAGACTCACGAAGATTGGTTAGGTCAGAAAGAAAAGCAAAGAAATAAGCTAAGTATATCGACAAAAGCTTCCGTTGCCTGTTTCAATAAAGCAACATCAGTCAAACCAGGCGAATGTACAAGAAGATATGTTAGACAGAGATGTTTTAGTGGGACATTTACCAATAGAACTGTCCAAGTTCGCAACATTTTTTAAAGATACGAGAATTTGGTTTCAATGTTCCTTCTAAACATAGAAGAATAAATTGATCGAAGACATATAAAACTACTACACTATTTTAACTATTTCTTTTTTGGCCTAATGTTGAAAAGCGTCGTTTATTAGAAGGTGACGTTTATAGAAGTTCGGATTACGGAGGTTTATTTACAAGGATATGATAGCCGTAAAGGGATAATGAAATTCGTTTAGAGTTTGAATTATATTCTTCCGCACAACATCTAAACATTACCAAAGGTTTAAAGACTAGTAAATCTCACTGGTAGTGGTCTAGGATTTATCACCTGAGTGCTACGAATACTAACAACAGATGTGTCATGCTTCCTGGCAGTTACGTTTTCACATGCGATTTAAAACTTTATGAGAAACTCGAACAACTTGTCAACGGGGCCATGGAGGACTACCACAACAAAGTTAAAGATACGGACAGACGAAATAGCAATAAGAAAAATAACAAGAAAGGTGGAAATAAATAGAAATGTTTATTTTTGTTTATCAGCTAATAAAGTATAAAAACATTTTTGTTGTTCTCAATTCAGGTCCTAATTTACCACGTAAGAATTTTTTTTCGTCCAATTATTAACGCGTAATTTAAAGTCCGAAATTTGTTAATTTTTTTCAGTCCAATTTTCTATGCGTGTCGCCCAAAATAATAATTTTTTGCCACGCGTTAAATTCCCTATTAATACCTTCCAATTCATGGGGAAAAAATCTGAGTTATGTTATCAGCGTGTAATGACCAGACCAGACCAGAGACCTCTTTTTGATTATGGTCTGTAAAATTGACAAAAATCACTGTTTTGATTAGAAACTCCACAAAATTGTGTGATATATCAAGAAGGTACATTTTTCCAAATTTAATAAAGTTTAGTTAAGTAGTTTTTGAGTTAAAGCGATTTTTGTATTTTACTGACCAGCTTACGAAGAACTAAAATGGAACACTATAGACAGATTTTGGAAGCCCTTGTATTGCCTTCTCTTCGTGAGTTTTTTCGGCTTAACATGTATTTAATACCCCTTGGAGTGTATCTCCCTCTTGGTGTAGCGAGCCATCACACATAATACATTTTTCTTATGTATATATATTATATATTATAGCATACAGATTATTATCTCTTCTCTGAAAGTGCTCAACAGTCAGGAGCAATTTTACTTGTAAAAGGATGAAAAGAAGAAAACTATTTTTCATTTGAACTTTAAGTTTCTTCCTTCATAGATCCATTAATTAATAATACCTGATGAAATCTACCAATTAAAGGGTTGAAAGTAACATCTCGAATGATGCCTTAAAGCTCTTTGAGTTGACGAGAGAAATGTTTACATTAGATGTCCTGCACACGCAGAGACCGTGAACCACGTAGACATAGCAACATAGACCGTAACAACGAACAAAAGTCGTGGCAGCCGATGCTGACATGAATCTTATTTCAGCAATCATTTTGGGCAGCCTAGGATAAAATTTGCTAAATTCAATCCCCACTCCATCCGAAATTTTTCATTGTATTTCTTCATTATTACCTCTTCGTTCTTCTGATAGCATGTCTTGATTTCTGCACCTCTGTATCTCTGAGCATTGAGATCAAAGGCCCGTACATCGCAAAATACTCGTTGACCAGGAGTCCAGAACCCAAGAGCACTAACGTCCAAACGTGCTTCACTTCCATTGGCAGCGGTCTTCTCTTCGATTTATAGACAACAACATTGGCTCCTTTCTTACTTCAGCACAGACTTTTCTAGGAACAGTGCTGTGATGTCTCGCACTTCATTCTGTCTTATTTAAACAAATCCACCCTTCTTGCAAGAAAGAGCATAAGATAAATATCCGCACACGCAAGGCGTCGGCAACCTTGGGAGAACCCAATTATTTCTGATGTTCTTGGAGGGGTGGTGTGGTAAGCCAATTACTGTTGCCGCTTTCCCGATTTATTTCGTTTCGCCATTTCTGCTCACTAGAGAGTTCATCCTGAACTTTCTGCAGCTTTTCATCCATACGTATTCTGCTTTGGTCTTTAATTTGCGTTATTTCTTCTAGATTTTCTTGGTCTTTCTGGAGAATTGTCATTAGTTTCTTTGTCAATTTACAGGAGTCTACAAACTCGAACGGAGCTGTTTCCTTGATTAACTTGATTCCCAGACCTCCTGAACTTGGAGGTAGAGAAATCAGTTTGTGTTCCACATCATTATCGATATATGTCCTTCTAAGATTGCTGGAAGCAACTTGTGCTTGACGACTTCCTCTAGATCCTTGACGTAATTTTCGAAGCCAGGAATGGTTCTCAAGCAAGTGAAGTTGTGTTGATAGCCTGCGACAAAGCAAGAGTAGGCTGCTTGAGGTGCGATCAAAGCTATGTCTGATGGAAGCGTTACACGATTTATCCATTTTCGTACTACTTAGGTACAATAATCTGCCTATAACTTCCGATAACTGCTCCTAGATGACGCTCGCCTTTCATCGTTAATTGCACGTTGGACCCATCAAAGCAACTCTTTGCTTCTGCAATCTTGTTATGCTTGACGATCAACCATGACTTCTCTGGTTGTAGTAGGTAACTGTACCAAGGTCCAATTTCGACCAGTTTGTCTCACCATTGCCTAAGTGAAGCAAATTTACCAACAGCAGTGAGATCGTCCACAAATGCTACCATGCTGACGTTTAGTTGATCAAATGCAATGACGTTGAGCATCATCTCGAGTAGTGGAGTAATATCAATCGTATGTACCGCCATTCCCAACAGATCATCTTGCGTAGTATCTTCATTGATTTCAATTCTTTCCCGCCAATGACAAATAGACGCACAGGAAACTGATATATGTTGTTAACAAATGTCAAGAGGATGGGGCAGATGATCTTTATTATGAAGCAAAGCTTTTCTTCGATGCAAGTGCAAAAAGAACAGTTTTGTATGTACAGAGATGTGTATCTACAAAGACTGTGGAAACATTGAAGTAGACAGAGATTTAGAAGATTACGTGGAAGAATGAATATTTTATTGCCTGTGGAGGAGTGCTTTTGAGTTTTAATTTCTTGAAAAGACAGAGAGACAGAAATGCAAATTTTCTGCTCCGTAGACAAATATCTTTATATATTTACTTAACTTCTAAACTAACAGGATGGTAACTATCAGTTTTTGTGTATCTTCGTGTAATTTGGTGTTGGTAAGTAAAATACAAAAATCGCTTTAACTCAAAAACTACTTAACTAAACTTTATTAAATTTGGAAAAATGTACCTTCTTGATATGTCAGACAATTTTGTGGAGTTTCTAATCAAAACGATGATTTTTGTCAATTTTACAGACCATAATCAAAAAAGGACTCTGGTCTGTAAATTACACGCTGATGACATAACTCAGATTTTTTTTCCATGACTTGGAAGGTATTAATAGGAAATATATTCTGACCAAGTTTTATGAGAAAAGCTTGAGTTATTCAAAAGATGTAGGCATTTTTCAATCTTTTGGGCCAAACCCAATCTGGTCTGTAAAATATACATATGGCAGTGAAAAAAATTGGAGACATATTTTTTTCAAACCTTATACCCTAAATATTGAAACTAACCCAAAAAATTGCTTCTGACACGTTGATCCCACGGATGTCTAATTTAGTACAATTCAGCCCACACAAATTGGATATGTACTTTAAAAACTCGGTAATGTTTTTGTTGACACTTTTTTTAAACAGCCTGTATGACGATAATTTAACAATAGATATAATGATGCAACTGATGAACAAGCCAGTAACAGCAGTTAAAGCAGTTTTACTATGCATCAATGATTTTATAGACAATCTTTATCAATCTTTATCTTAATTTCATGTAATTACAGGGTATAGTAATTGAATTAGTTAAGAGTTTATCATGTCATGAACAAGCGAGTTTATGACATGCCAAACACTCACTGATTCAATTATAATAGAGAGCTTAAGCAACTCCGACAGCAACGTAGACGACGACGTGAGCAAAAACAACAAAATAAATAATTACTACCAATTAAAAGTATGAATAACTTGTTTTGTTAGAGAATCAATGCCATTGATAAACTTATGTCGACTGGAAAGTTATCAAGTTACTATAAAATCTACATAAGAGAAAAAGACTCATCTCTGTAATCACGTCCCGTTCTCAGCACGACTTCAAAACGTGATTTTTCACGTTGAGCATAGAACGTGCAAACATGTTAATGATGTAATTATCTTCCCAATGGCCTCATTATCGGTAGACATTCTTTCTTAAACAAATTCCACATAGAAAATAAAGCTTTCGTTTTAAACACGTCGCCGTCTTCGCTGCCGTTGCGATTGCTTAAGCTCCCTAATGACTGAGCAGATAAATAGAAATACTAGCGGAAATATAAGAGTACAGTAAACTGACAAATCAAGAAAATTACATGCTATTGCTTTTAACGGACTTTCTGTGAAACAAAATAACCCAAATGAAATCTTGAAGTGTGTAAAGACAAAAGTTGACAGGGATAATGACTTGATCAATGACATCTATGTTGTAACATACAATAATTATCGAACTAAAACCATAACAATTTTGATTAACAAAATGATACTTGGAAACTCAACTACACGACTGCTTTATGTCAATGGAGAATAAACAAACTTAAATAACAGGAGTCGGTCGAGATAAGGTTGACCTTTTGCAAACAAATGCAATAAGATAGCACATAGTAACAACAGAGAAAAAGAAATACGTAAATTTAGCGTAATATTGGACGAAATAAATAGAACAAAATGATCCCACTAAAGTACCAACCATCAATGAAAAATAGCGCAGGCCTTCAAAGTAGTTTTGATTGCAGGAATAGACCAAATTTGCAGCGATTATTTGTAAACTCACTCTTTCTCCTAACATAAATATTGTATAGCCAAGTCCTATCAGCAAAACAAATACCATCTCGATATATTGACTTTTGAAATGTTCGATGTAAACAACATAGTATAGGGTTAATAATACTACTAATGACAACAAACTGATAATTCCACAAACATACACTTTCTTGATAGGAAGCTTCATTTTGAACAATCCACCAAGGAGAACAAATGTGCTGATGTTGGTAAAGATTAAGTAAATACTTAAATGCTCGTAAGACATATGGAGAAAATTTAAAACAAGAACAGGTATAGATCGATTTAAGGCCATCTCCAAAACTCCCACGTAAAATGAACATATCAATATGAACACAGCATCTGTGTTGGTGAAGATTTTACGTAATATTTTTTTCCATGGTTGCATCTGCATATTTTCTTTCGCCTTCGATTTACAGTTGAGTAGCTCATGATATTTCAAATCAAACTCTTTGGTAATGTCATACACACCAAATATAATCAGAACTTGAAGGATAGCGGCGATGACAAATACTTCCAAAATAACAACATTAGAATAGTTTACCTCTATGACTCCTATTTTGAATTTTACTTTGAGTAAAAATATTGGCAAAGTAGGACCAACAGCGTATCCTAGAGCAATAAAGGAATTAAGCAAGGGCAGTCTTTTCGTTAGTTCGTGCGCTGTGTAACACCGTGCTACTTCAGAAGAGCACAGTGCTATCATCATCACATTGAAACCCATGAGACATCGACCAATAAATGGTAAAACAGACGAGAATGGTAAAAAGTAAAAAATGCAGCCTGCCATCCCTAAACTGTTACAAATGATCATGCATGCACGAATTCTTCGAGTTTTATCCAGCCATCTAGAAATGAAAGGCAGAAGTGTCAAAGTTGGTATTGTCTGCCCACTCACGATCAAGGCATAGGAAAGATTGAAGTTTGTTGTGTGAAGCTCTGTGGTAACGTAAATCCATAATGTTGATGAAACACAACTTGAAGATATGCCGATATACATGTACAAAAGCGCAAATGAAATATATGTTGTCGTTCTTTTTCTTTTCCACCGTTGGAAATCTTCACTGTTATTCATGATGAGCGTAAAATTATCAAATCTACTCAATTCGAGAAGTAGACATATCTGCTTTTTGTATAATCTTTAAATGCAGTAATTAAAGAAAACTGCATAGATGGATTTAATAATGCAATCAACGCAAGTCTGTAGCAGCAGTTAAAGTAGATTTACTTTGCATCAATGATTTTATAGATCTCAATCTAATTATATTTAATTACAGAGTATACAGTGTGTCTTCAAAAAACGTATCATCAAGCTTTCAATGTGAATAACTTTATAATTGTTGTTTAATTGTTTTTATATCACTCGATAGAGGATTTTGTAAACTTTTCAAAAATTAGAAATCTAAAGATCATAATCACTTTACGAAAGAAATGACTAGCATTCTAAAATAGTTTGATTACTATCTGGGTACGCCCGTATTCGGTTGCTGAACATGCCAATTGAAAATGTAAATCCATTTGCCCAAAGCAGATTATTACGTATTACATGAGTATTTCATACATGAGAAGTCACTTTAACTAAATCTCAAGGTAAACGTTATAAAAAAAATCTTTGCATTTCCACTACAATCCTTTTCCTCATTAGTTGAGAAGTTTCTATGACAGCATATAACTTACATACGGCAATACGATACGCATCAATAGAAATCATATGGGCATTACAATTACAACAACTTCGTTATTTTAATTCGGTTTTATTTAAGCTTCAACTTTCAGCTTCACAAGTTCCAGCTTCCAGCTTCACGTTCTTACAGAAAGTACGTGTTTGGTTAATCACGCTAGTGAACTTTAGTTTCTACCAATTAAGTGGTCCTCACATGAGGTTACATGAAGATCTAATGCCAAGAAGTTGCTGATTACTAAAAATGAAAGCGTAGAAGGTTATGTATAACTGCACAACGCATCAATTAATTCTATTCCATTTAACAAAATTCAGAAACTCCAATTGCAGAATCATAGTTTTAACTCTAATGTTATGCCTGAAGGGAAAATAGTTACTGAATTTCTGAATTTAATAGTGGCAGGTCAGTGTCTAATATTAAGATTTTATCTTGGTTTTATGCCGGGCCATTGACATCATTGGTTTTTTTGGTGGCCTGAAGGAAATTTTAATGGCCCGAAATTCAATAACACTTTACAATTTCATTTGGACACGCTTAGAAATGCTTACAAAATAGAAAAAAAAGCTGAAATTGAAAAGACAAACATTATAAAACTCAAAAATCATATTTCCAATTTATACTTATACTTTTTTTTGCCTATCCAGTCGGGCCACCACAACACTGGTTTTCAAAAATTTCTGTGGGCCGAACCAATTTATGACTGTCTTAGACAGTCGGGTCACCGCTAAGATCAGACACTGCAGGTGAGTTAATATTGGTCAACAAAACTCAGTAAAATAAATTTTTCATTCCGAAAAAGGTAAAATTCAGTTCATGAAAATTCATATAAATTTTTCTTTGAAACAATTTGTATTGAATTTTGTCTGAATTTCAAATATTTTTCATAATGGCACAAAAATGTAGAAAATGATAATCCAATTTACCAATAAAAGACCAACACTTAAAGTATCTCTGGTAGCAAGTTCACTACACACAGTTGCAAGATTTTGGGCAAAGGCAACAATAAGTATACAAACAATTCCAGCTTGTGGCACGAAAGTTTTCACAGTAAAATGATACCTCAAATAAAATTCCACAAGGCAGAATAAAGTAACCTGCCTTGCTGAGAGACACTCCTAGATGGGGAAGGAATTTGTACCAAGGCATGGTAATTTCGCTGGTGATTGTTTCCATACTGATAATGAAAATATCAATATTAATATTTATCCTGGCTTAAATAGGCAAGTAATAGTTTGCAGGAGAATTAATTATGCGACAAATTTTTGCAAATTGAACTTCAAAAAAATTCGGAATTTGCGGGACAAACTTATGCGACTCAAAGACATGAAAAAATAAATTTCTTTTTTATCCTTTACTCATCATACTTTTCATTAAATATATATATATATATATATATATATATATATATATATATATATCTACACTAAAAGGTTAAAAGCTGGATAGGTATAAAAACAATAAAAACAACAGCTTGTTTGGTTAACTATATTTCGTCATCTTACGTGACTTCATCAGGTTCGAATGAATATATATATATATATATATATATATAGTTGACACTTGATAAAGACTAGCAAAAGTCGAAATATTGTGACAGAAACTGTGTTTTTTTCGTTTTATGTATTCATAACACATACGTTTACTGACTATGTTTTATATACTAGCATGTAGCTTTAGCTAAAAATGCCCCCGCGCTCAAGCATTCCAATTTGTACACGCAGCAAGCTATACATTGCAAGCCTATACAACGGAAACAAAAACAAACAAAGTCTTGTTACTTTTTGTTATCTCTTAGTCCTATGTCACACTGATGCTAATATACCTTTCAAAAAGTGTAAATAAGACTTAACAAGTAATATCAGAAAGTATTTGCTACAAACAAAAGAAATGTGTGAACTAAAACCATGGATACGTATTTTTATACTCAAAATAAGATTAAGATTTTTTAAAGAAATTCTGTAAGAGCCAAAAGAAAAAAAAACTTTTTCAAAAAAAAAAAAATTAAAGCAAAAAATCCTTAGAAATCTGCGTTTCAAACTTTGATTCGAAACAAAAAATAGCCAAAGTTTATAAAAAAAAAAACAAGAAAAAAATATAAAAATGTTTTATTGATCAAGATCTTTGGAGGACAGAAAGAAGAAAAACACGAACGACAATTTGTAGGCTTTCTTGCATACACAGAAATCCAATTTAAATCTTCAGTCACCCCACTCAAAAAATTGGTCACTTTTCTTTCTTTCTCCAATTAAAATCTTTTTAAGGCAAGATCCGCCAAAAATCAGTGCATTGAATAAAATTTATTGAATGAAAGATTTAGAGCTAAAACATATACAAAAATGGTGGACAAAATTCCAGATTTGAAGCTGTGCTTTAAAATCCTTGTCGTTCACTTCACAAAAACAACACAAAAGTAATATGAAAAATTTCTAAGCAATTTTAGCATACGAACTTCCTAAATAACATAGTATAATGTAATAATAAATTAGGAAAATAAACATTCTGTCTCCCACCTACGGTGTCATGCTTTGACATGAAAAAAAAAGCAAAGTCAGCTAATAATTGTATACCACCGTGTAACGTCAACATGAAAGTTAGAGGATGATGATGAAGATGATGAACAAAATCGAAAACTGACTTTCGCCTATCTCGTGAAACTACTATGCCTCCTCGCTCGCTTACGCTCGCTGCGGGGGCAATTATTAAAAATATTCCTATATTTATAATACAATCTAAAGAATCTCTCTCATTTTTACCTGTACCAGAAAGAAAAAAAAGGTTCTGGATGTAATAGTAATAATATAGATGTAATAGAGATAGATTGAAAAATAAAATATTATGTCTTCTTGTTTTGGGGTCCATTATTTCTGTGGTCTCCAGTACAATTCACTTTCTCTTTACGATGAGAAAAAGCTTTTTAATTGCAGGATAAATTTTGGTGATTTCATGGCAAAAATACAAAAATAAATACCGCAATTACTGCAAGACATTCTTCAGCATTTATAAGAGTACGAATAAGGTACGTATATTGTATAATTGTTTTTGTTTGTGTTTTTTTAAATATTTTCTTCATCGTTGTCTTCTTATGAGCTGATGTGTGTTATTGCTACTGTAATTATATAATAATTTCTCTAACTAGCTTCTAAAATATTTAACATTTGTGCCATTAAGGTCTTTTGGTAACTTTTTGTTCATTCAAAATTTCAAGCTACACAAAATAGAAGTGTTTAACAGTACAAGAACACAATAAAATAAATAATTCAATAATACATAGTGTTTTGAAGAAAAAGGAAACATAATTCGAGTGACAAGAGATAAATAATCTATGCAACTTGCCTGACTTTTTCTTTCTCCTAAATTTTTATCCCATCCAATTAGGATACGTGGTTGCTAATGTCTTGATTCAATACACTTCAATATAAGTTTATACTGTTGTTATATATTTGCATCTGTAAAACTAATTCGACTGTTAGAGGAACCATAATGTATACATCTTGTTTCTTGTTGATCAGTTTGAGCAGCGTTTCGCTCCCAAAATGCACTACGTTAAAATAAAGGGTGGAGAGAGGGCGCATTAAAACAAATAAAATACTTATTCACTCAAATGTAGAAAACTCTTTTTGTATTGTAATATATTTATTTGTCACACACAAGTGATATATTTTCCAAAAATCAACGTTGTGCTTTACACTTTCTGATTTTGAACTGAAAAAAATTTGAAATTAGTAACTACGGGCGTTTAACTTGGGCGTAAAGAACTGCAACATTACACACACACGGACGGACTGACTGACAGACACGGGGAAATGAAAGATCAGCTACCTTGCGGCACTGACCAATGATCTATTGAAACAATGACAGTAATTTGGGAAATAATTTTCAAGCAAAACAAGTTTAATCGTTTAAGTGTTCACGATTTCATTTTTTTTAAATATCAACGTGGGATCTCAGTGCTAAGATAAAATTAACAAGAGCCAGATGGCGCAAAACGGTAGCAGCAATTGTACTTAAAGTTATGAAAAGTTACTACAAAGTTCTTTGAGGCTTGTGTTTTTTTATATCTCACTGGTGGAAAACGGGCATAAACGGCAAATGTGTTAAAATGATAAGTTAATGTAAAAAGGGTCTAATCATAAGCCACCAGAAATTAATTTATATAAGACAAAAGAATTATGCATGCGTGAGCTGTATATGTTTTTACAAGAAAATCTTTTTTAGGACCATGTGTAGAAAAAAACCACGCGTTTCGAAAAAAAAAATGTTTTTAATTATAATTTCATGAAAGCAAAAATGTATTTCAACAAATAACTGCCTTTTGAACTAGATCTTCGAAAGTCTTCTTAATACACAAAACAGTGTTGTAGCTAACAAACGAGGTAATAAGAAGTTTTGAACTGATAGGCTTTATACGATGGCACTGAAGGGTCAAACTTCTATAACGAATTTCCAAACTTCTATAACGAATTTCCAAACTTCTATAACGAATTTCCAAACTTCTATAACGAATTTCCAAACTTCTATAACAAATTTCCAAACTTCTATAACAAATTTCCAAACTTCTATAACAAATTTCCAGGCTTCTATAAAAATTTTCAAGATTTCCACAAAAAATCTTAGAACTTCTGCACAAAAATCTTTGAAAGTTCTATACAAATATTTGGAACTTCTATAATAAACCTTTCAGAAATAAATAAAACTTTTAGTGATAAAACTTTCAATAAACATCATTCAGCCCTTAGCGTTGTATTAACCCACCGCCACACGACAGGCACAACATCAGCAAACAAAATACAACACTTTAGGATGGATGTGATAAAAGATTATTTTACGAGAGGGTTTTCATATTCTGAGATCATAGAGCTCTTAAAACATGTGCATGGAATCATTATAAGTTTGTCGACCCTAAAAAGAAGACTTCGTCAACATGGATTAAAACGACGATCATTGCTTGGGATTCGCACTTCTCATCAAGAGCTTCTCCAGGCCATTCAAACGGAGCTGAGTGGTAGTGGTTCGGTGATAGGCTATCGAAGAATGAGGGCTGCCATGATGTCAAAATCAATAATTTATCGTCACGAAGATGTAAGACAAATAATGAATCGTCTGGATCCAGAAGGGGTGAGTTTACGACGAATGAGGAGACTTCGTCGACGTAAATATGTTTCGAGAGGTCCTAATTATGTGTGGCACATAGATGGCCATGATAAACTGAAGCCATACGGTTTCTCAATACATGGCTGCATCGATGGTTTTTCGAGAAAGCTGATATGGCTTGAAGTAGGTCCTTCAAACAAAGTTCCGAAAATAATTGCAAAATTTTATTTGGATTTGTCGAGGGAACTAAATGGCATACCTAACCAGATTAAAGCAGATGATGGAACCGAGCATTCTTTAATTGAACCAATGCATGTCTACCTTCGTAGTCTTAACAACTGCCAAGATAGCATTGGCTCTTTCAGCGTAATTTCATCTCCTGGAAATCAGAGAATCGAGTCCTATTGGTCTGTTCTCCAACGTGATCGGATAGGATGGTGGAAGTCTTTCTTCAAAGATATGGTGGATCTTAACATTTTTACAAGCGCTGATCCTGTACTGGTCGATTGTATTCGTTTTTGTTTCATGACCTTGATACGTAAGGAGTTAAAATCTGTCCGAGATGAGTGGAACGCGCATATAATATCTAAAAGCCGGAATCGTGGTCCTCGGGGACGTCCTGACGTAATGTATTATTTACCGCACTTATATCAAGTGGATGACTGCCTTGTAAAGATTGAAATGGATGAAATCGAACAATTTTATCCATGTGTTAACCAAACAACAGCAGCAGATGTTTCTCCTGAATTCCAAGAATTCGCAGAAATCTTAATGCGCCAAGATGGATTACACTCACCGTGTGATGTTTCAGAAGCGCTAGGTCTTTATATTTATTTGTTATCGAAAATTGAACAGTATTCGTAGATAGCAAATGGTTTGTATGAAATTTGTTACTGATGTAAAGATAACTCTAATGCTCAACAAACACAAACAATCTAGTTTTCGTGTATGGTCCCCTACAGAGTAAGTTTTTCAATGCAGATTAAGTAGCGCAAGCATAACTCAATGATATTCCACGTACTTCTTTCATAAACAACAAATCATCCTAGTAAAAATAATGTTACACTAGCCGCCAAGGCGGCGTCGCTCGCCGCCCATGTCTACTGTCCATGTATCACTGTATCAATAAACAGAAGCAGATTCGAAGTCACGACCTCTGCTAAAACCAATCTTTTATCAGTGTAACAATACACTCAAAACGTATAGAGAGAAAACTTCAACTTTTTATTTACTTTTGTTTTAAAAAAGTTACGCGCTCTAACATGGGTGCTATCAAACGTAAGGGGGGAAATGGTTTCTCTTCTTGAAAAGATCACACGGGAGGAGAGAAAAAAAGGCACGTGCTAAATGAATAAAGTGAATAAAAAAAAACGTTCGATCTGACTAAAATAGATTAAAAGAAATCGATTAAAACAAATTAAGACAACTATTATGACAAAAGCAAAAAAAAATATTTTGTATCATGATACTCTTTTTTTACCTATCGGCTTAAACATTGTGATTCCTCGAAAAAAAGTTCACCCCTCTCAGACAGTCAGGCAAGGATACGTTACGATACACTGGGAAACCGCACATGCTGCCACGTTCTGCCACTGCTGCTTTAATAATAATAATAATAATAATGGTATATTTCAATCTCCAAAATTTACATTTGGCTCTTCAGCTGAAAACATTATATAGTGTATATGTGCAAAGTCTAGAAAAATATTTATATTTATAAAAATATTATGTATACTAGTGAGATGCTCTGACCGGCTACGCTAGCAAAGTAGAATTGGTAAGTAGAGTGTTAGTAATTAGATATCTAGAAGATTGACTCAGAATTGGGACGATAACTAGTCCTTGCGACTAGAAGTAATAAAAAAAGGAAAACGACTGCAAACAACTGCAATAGTCATATGAGGATAGATACTAAATGCGAGTACGCAGGGGTCTGTACCAGTGCCTATGAACATATACTATATAATAGAAGTTTCAAGTAACATATTTGGTTTAAAATTTTTAATGAAACTAAAAAACATTGAAAAAAATATGGCTTACTGACGTAGTAGTATGGCTTGTGCTAGAGAAGAGAATGTGATGTTCTAGAATTAGTACTTAATAACTTAATAACAATAACAATATAATAATATAATAATAATAATAATAAGCTCGGTTCCCATTAAGATTTAAAATGTTGAGCAACATTCGTACAACAAGTGTTGTACTACAATTGTACAACTGTTGTTGTGCAATCACATGTTTCCATTAAATCTTATGTTAAATTATGATAAATTCTACATTCATTCAAAAAACGTATAAGATTATGTACTTTACAGAACAGCAAAATCGTGCGCTGTTGAGCAACTGCTCTCTGCTGTGTTTCCATTGAACTTTTACTTCAACAATGTCGTACAACTATCGCCGACTGTTGCAGAGATAGAAAAATTTCTATCTCTACAACATGTGTTGTGCAACATGTCTTCTGTTGTACAACAATCGCTCTGTTGCACGACATTTGTTTCCATTAATATCGTAAGTGCTGTGCTACTGTTGTACGACTGTTGCTCAACATTTTCGATTCTAATGGGAACCGAGCTTTATGTCCAAAATGTTTAATCAGTTAGTTTCTTTGTATTTAGTTGATGTATTGTTTTCAAAGCCAAGTCAACGTGGTATATAAAAGTGACAATAATAATAAAAACAAAACGTTATTCCTATTAGTTCATCAGCCAAAAAAAGTCACGTTCGATTGGGGGTTGCAATGTATTTGCTTCGAACTCACGTCGCACACAAAAAAAAATAATTTCGCTCACAACTCAATCTACCATTTTGCGTGACTTACAGACAAACAAACAAACAAACAAACAAACAAACGGAGAATCGGCTATTAATATATAGACTAGCCGCCAAGGCGGCGTCGCTCGCCGCCCATGTCCACCTGCTCTGTATCACTGTATCAAAAAACGTCAAATTTCCTTATAAACGGCTCGTTCAACTTGTGTTCAACCAGAAGCAGATTCGAAGTCACAACCTCTGGTAAAACCAATCTTTTATCAGTGTAACAATACACTCAAAACGTATAGAGAGAAAACTTCAACTTTTTATTAGCTTTTGTTTTAAAAAAGTTACGCGCTCTAACATGGGTGCTATCAAACGTAAGGGGGGAATGGTTTCTCTTCTTAAAAAGATCACACGGGAGGAGAGAAAAAAAGGCACGTGCTAAATGAATAAAGTGAATAAAAAAAAACGTTCGATCTGACTAAAATAGATTAAAAGAAATCGATTAAAACAAATTAAGACAACTATTATGACAAAAGCAAAAAAAAATATTTTGTATCTTTTTTTACCTATCGGTTTTTAAACATTTTGATTGCTCGAAAGAAAGTTCACCCGTCTCAGACAGTCAGGCAAGGATACTTTAGGATACACTGGTAAACCGCACATGCTGCCACGTTCTGCCACTGCTGCTTTATGTCTAAAACGTTTAATCAGTTAGTTTCTTTGTATTTAGTTGATGTATTGTTTTCAAAGCCAAGTCAACGTGGTATATAAAAGTAACAATAATAATAAAAACAAAACGTTATTCCTATTAGTTCATCAGCCAAAAATAGTCACGTTCGATTGGGGGTTGCAATGTATTTGCTTCGAACTCACGTCGCACACAAAAAAAGAAATAATTTCGCTGACAACTCAATCTACCATTTTGCGTGACTTACAGACAAACAAACAAGCAAACAAACAAACGGAGAATCGGCTATTAATATATAGACTAGCCGCCAAGGCGGCGTCGCTGGCCGCTCATGTTCAGCCTGCGTTGTATCACCACCTGCTCAAAATTATTGCACTTAAATCCAGCGATAAGACTTCCTTTGCTGCTGGCTTTATCGCTTAATAAAGCTCGTTTGCACGTTAAGAGAAATACGTTCCTGGTGTTTCAAATCTTGCATGTTATTAACTCAGCCGTTCATTGTCGCGGTCGCATTTAAAATGCTTTACACAATGCATTCCGAACGTGAACTTCACGTGGTTTTTATTTACGATTTTAAACCAATCAAGTATCAGTTTAACAATTCACTCAAAACGCAGAGAGAAAAAACTTTTCAACTTATTATTAGCTTTTGTTTTACGCGCTCTAACATGGGTGCTGTCAGAAGTAGGTGAAAAAATGGTTTCTCTTCTTAAAAAGATCACACGGGAGGAGAAAAAAATGCACGTGCGAAATGAATGAAGTGAATAAAAAACGTTCGATCAGATTAAAATAGATTAAAAGAAATCGATTAAAAGAAATTAAGACAACTATTAAGACAAAAGCAAAAAAAAAAAAATATTTTGTTTCATGATTCTCTTTTTTTTACCTACCGGTTTTTAAACATTTTGATTGTTCGAAAAAAGTTCACCCGTCTCAGACAGTCAGGAAAGCGTTAGGATACACTGGCAAACCGCACATGCTGCCACGTTCTGCCACTGCTGCTTTTTGTCCAAAATGTTTAAAGAGTTAGTTTCTTAGTTGATGTATTGTTTTCAAAGCCAAGTCAACGTGGAATATAAAACTGACAATAATAATAAAAACAAAACGTTATTCCTATTAGTTCATCAGCCAAAAAAAGTCACGTTCGATTGGGGTTGCAATATATTTGCTTCAAACTCACGTCGCACACAAAAAAAGAAATAATTTCGCTCACAACTCAATCTATAGACTCAATAGACAGACAGACAGACAGACAGAGAATCGGCTATTAATATATAGATAACCAAATGGAAATCATACTCGATAAAATATAAAGACTGAAGAACTAGAACTATATAAGAGCTTGATATGTGAGATTAATACAGAAGAACATAAAAAGGCAAAAATAATGTTACAAGATATTTGCCTGTTACAAACACTAACAAAAAAGCAGATCCACTATTTTCTCTTCATTATTAAAATGCATTTCTTTTTATTAGACGTGAACAGAAAGTCAGAAAGAAAAACCAACCAAAACCAATAGTTAACCTGATGGTTAACTATTGTAAACATAACTATGTACTAAGCAAATAAGATTTTATAGAAAATTTTAAACAATTCCCATTTCCCATTCTGATAACTGCAAAACATTGCTGAACTCTTCACGTACTTCACAGTAACTGTTATATGTTGATGGAAGTTCTAAACATGGTGTGCATGTGTGGGCAATTGGTCTTCGAGAAAAATTTGATTCTGGTTTTATAAAGACAATTTCTATTTTGTCCACTACCATTATGTCTGACCCTGTTAAAAATTTCAACAGCTTTTTGAGCAAAACAGTTTCCAATCCCTGAATGTATCTTTTCAAATAATTTAAAGAATCTCGTTCTGCACCATTTGCTGGATGAGAATCTTTAAACAGGCCAACAACTTTCTTCGTAGTCGGCTCCATGTCATTGTAAAACTTTATAACATTATCCACGGAGGAAAACTGAGGTTTTGTACGCAGCTCTGAAAACTGATCTTGCTAGCATGCAGCCATCAGATGACTTTTCTGAATAAGCTCTTGACGAGCTATTTCTGTGATAACCAATTTAACATTAGATTCTTTCGCTAACGTTTTACAATTGAATTGTTCTAAAAACTCAGCAAATTCTTCACTCTGAATGACATCTTTATTTTCACAATCATCAAAAACTTTTGCCACCAATTTACTTTCATCTGGTGACAAGTATTTCAGGGATGAGGATATTAACAAATCCTCTGATACATCTCCAAACAAACAAAAATACAAGAAGGCTTTACACAAAACTATGATGGGGAAATATCCAGTGTCGATAAAACCTTTCAAAATGATCACACCAATGGCATACCATTCTTTTTTGTAGAGATAATGAACCGATACCCACCACCATCCTTTTGCTTTACAATTTCGTAATGATCCTTTAATGGGTTGAATCTCTCCCATTTAACTTGCAATTTTTTTATCTTTGATGTTGATGGGGAAGAAGAAGACGATGTTGATTTTTGCCGAACTTTGGACAATAGATTTCCAAGGCGAGTCTCAGTTTTGCGTCTCTTGCTGTCGTCGTTCGATGATTCAGCATCATTTTTACTTGAATTTTTATTGCTCATGTAGGATTCTACCTGATCACGCACGACCTGATTTAAAACGGCGTCCATTTTGTTGATTGTTCATGCTTTCAGGAATGACGGTTGCCGAGAGAAATTTGTAAATAAAAGTTATAGAAGTTTGAAATTTTTTTTATAGAAGTTTGAAATTTTTTTTATAGAAGTTTGAAATTTTTTTTGTAGAAGTTTGAAATTTTTTTATAGAAGTTTGTAATTTTTTTATAGAAGTTTGAAAATTTTTTATAGGAGTTTGAAAATTTTTTATAGAAGCCTGGAAATCTGTTATAGAAGTTTGACCCTTCAGTGCCATCGTAGCTTTACTAACAAGAAAAACTATATATAACAAAATTTTAAGTATCAATGTATTTTCAGTTAGCATGAATAGCTAAAACTTCCATTTTTATGCAGACCTATTTGATTAATATTCATTCTTTCATGAATTATTTCATATAACATCAAAGAAAACGTCCTTTTAAATGTTTGCTATGTGAAACCTTTCGAAGGCTGCGTTCCTTCATTAGAATTTACATTGCGTTATTAGCAGAGTCTTGCAGACTCTAAATCGCAGACTAATTGCCATTTCGGCCGGAGTAGTAGTAGGAGGAGTAGGAGTCCACGGGTGTTTTAATACGGTATTCGCTTTCGCTGCTACCGTAATAAAGTATTTCTATGAGCGCTGTAAAACAATAAGAGCAATGTAATTAAGCTCTGTCATTAGTGTGGTGTTAATGGACTTTTATAAAGTTAATAGTGTAAATCGTTGATAAATATTGATATTTCTTCTTCCCTGGCTTTTCCCACCTTCCAAAACTTTAAAGTTTTTAAAAATTTAGAAAATTTCCTATCGAGTGATATAAAGCTAATAACAACAACAAATAAAAAGTTATTCACATTCAAAGTTTGATGATACTTTTTTTGAAGACACACTGTATTAAGCTAAACATCAGGAAATCATATGCTTTTGCTTTTAACGGACTTCCTATGAACAAAATAACCAAACGAAATCTTGAAGAGTACAGTGGATTCTCTTTACTTACGGGATCAGAGATTTTGTCCGTTTTAGAGAGGTGTCCGCCTTGGAGAGGTTTTGCTTATTTTGGCCAGAAACTCAGAAGAAATTCTACTCTTAAGTCGGAAACCCATTAGGCATGCCCATATTACCCTTTGCTCTTGCCCAGTTAGGCAACAAGCATTCGTAAAAGGAATGAACATTTGTGTGGCATATTAAAAAACCGTAAATGATTGCAAAGCTGTACAGCTCTGGGAAACTCAAAAAACACGTGTTTTATAGCTACATGACAATCTGTTGCTTTGAAAAAATGTTGTTATAGTTGTCTGACGCCCTTTGGAAATTTGCATGTCTTCCTAGACCGTTTACTTTTGCCAGTGAATATGCCGTTACTGTAGTAACTGATGGTAGTATTGTGGGGCACATTACTTCGCGATTATTAAAGCATATGGTCATGTTTTTGAAATTGCAAGGCTCATACATTGAAGCAGAGATGACTGGAAAGTACGTTAACCGGAGAGCTTGTTAATGGTTAGAGCTACCATGTATATTCCAGGTTAGTGGCCAAAAAAGGGCTGTCACTTGGCTAACAAATAAAATAAATCTTATAATAAAAGAACAAGAAAATACTGTAAACAGAAGAACAAAAAAAGAAAAGAACTAAAATACTGAATTGTGATATTCTTGTCGAAATTTTTTGGTGTCCGCTTTATAGAGGTAAATTTTAGGGAGAATTGTCGTGGGGGACCTGGAAAAAATGTCCGCTTTTAGGAGGTGTCCGCTTTATACTGTCCGCTTTGGGGAGGGTTTTTTTATAAGAATTTATGTAGGATTCGTCCGAGACAAAATTGTTTGTCCGTCTAAAGGAGGTTTCCGCTTTAGAGGACGTCCGCTTTAAGGAGGTTCCACTGTATAGAGACAAGACTTGATAGGATAATGACTTGATCAATTACATCTATATTGTAGCATAAAACAATTATCGAACTAAAACCATAACAATTTTGATCAACAAAATGATACTTGGAAACTCATCTTTCTTTCATTTTAACATTTTGCTCATCACCGTCCGTATATCGAAAAGGCAAGAAACCCTGGGTACGAAGTTGCATTTATTTCAAGTAAACAGGATCGCTTTTTAATTCTATACTAGAAAAACCGGGTTTTATTTCAAATACAATTCTGTACGGGGGAAAAACTTTCGGACAAATCAGACGATAAGTTGAAGAGCATTTTGATTGTAAAATGCGTGTATATTTCTATAGAAAGGTACTCATCTACCGCGAGTTTTCAACAAATTTGCACAATGTTTAGTTGACAAGTAGTTAGTGTTAGTTAGGTGCAGCGATGGTGTAGTGGTTAGTACCTTTGAGTGCCACCGCTGCGACCCGTGTTCGAGTCCCAGTCCTGTCGTTTCTCAATACTCCATTCCGATGCGCTTTAAAAGCAGCGTATTAGCCCATTAGAAGCCATCGACTGACTGCACACTGGCCTTCGGGCAAGTTAGAGCAATGCTATACGTAACTCTGGCGGTAAGTCAACTATTAGTTGCAAGTCAGCGGGCAGAAGAACCAACCCTTCCTGTGATGGAAGCTTAAGGACTCAAAAGTCTCGGTTACTTACTTACTGGAACAATTTGTTTGCTCGTATATCGACTGTATCTGGGTTAACAATTGAATGATTTAATGATACTAGTTCGAACCAATACCCAATTTGTTTTTACCAGCAACTCTCTTATAAGCAACAGTTAACCATTTCTGGAGAAACCACTATATTGAGGTCTGCGTGACAAAGAGATAGTTGCTAAGGGTGACAAACAAGACTTAAAACGCTTTTGGGGGAGATGCTCGATCCTTATATTCAAGAAAAAGTTAATTACGCAATGCTCAATTTGCTAAAAAGAATCGCTAATTTTATAAAAAGAATTAATTGGGGTTATGCCAAAGTTGACGCTAGTTGACGGGGGGGGGGGGGGGGGGGGGGTGGGGGGGGAGGTGATACTACTGTTGACGTCAACCTTCACAATTTTCAGAACCTTGATTTTTCTAATTTTTAGGTCTAATTAAAAATGCGTAAGAAACTAAGATAGAAAAGGACCAGTGAAGGCTGTTTTGTTGTTTTTTTTGGAGGGGGTCTCTTCTCAAACGATGACGTCAACTGAGGGGAAGGAGGGCAACGCAAAGTTGACGCAGGTTGACAGAGGGGGGAGGGGGGGTCAAAAAGTTTGAAAAATTGGTTGACGTCATTTGTGAACAATCCCATATTACAATGGCTCTTCGTCCCATAATAATTTTAAAATTCTAAAATTCACAGTCACTGTATACAAAATATTAGTTAACGATAGTTAAAAATATAACATAAAGTTTCAATTAGTAAAAAAGTATATCCACCAAAGTAACCACATCAGAAAGATAAAATGGGTAAGCAATGGAACCACATTGATCCCGTTTGTTTTTTTTGTGAACTAGTCATTGTGAAAAATGCCCAACAAGTAAACCAAGCACAATGCTATAGGTTCAAAATAAATCGGAATTGCGCTGGGCTACGATCGGGTTTTCTCTAATACGAAAACAGATATTTCATATTTTCTCCCATCAGAAATCACTCTTTTAACTTTTGATAGTCCAGTCATATCCGTTTATAACTTCGTGCATGCGCCTGTTGAATGCAGCATAGTAAAGTAAATTGACCATAATGGGGGACAGTGAGTGTAATGAACAAATAAAAGGACATATCTCAAGTTTATGACGTAGACAACACGGTGCTCTCTCCCGCGTTGATATGACTTATTGTCTTATTGTGCTGAATAAACATTGTATAACTTATTTATGACCTCGATTATTCAAACTCCCAGCTGTAACATTAACACCAATTTCAACAATAAAAACGAGACGGGCAATGTTTGTTACATCATCGTATAACGTTTAAACTAGACTTAATCCATCCCTGATAAGTATTTTAAAAAGTCTGAGAACAGAGATCACCTCGTGTAATTGAAGAAATTCTGACGGAACGCCACTGGAGTCTTTACTTGAACAAAATATAAAGGAATGTGTGGCTGGTGTCTTGATTAAATGAGTGACGCTATAAAAGTAAGTAGAATATCAGTGTGACCAATCGAGCCTCTGTAGTAGATATGGTTTACAACAAACTTTAAAGAGGGAGTTTTAATTGCATCAATTGGTAAGATTTCGTCAATACTGAGTAGCGACTCAGTTTTATTCCTCCTTTTGAAACTTTTAAAATATTTTACATGTTTTTAGTTCCGGTTATGACGTCAGTTTGTTTTTCCGTTGTGTTGCTGAATTTTTCCCGTTAGAATTTCAGATGATCAAATTGTTTATTTGTTTTTCTCTGCAGACAGGTTTCAGCAGGTTTTGAGGAGCCAATCAGCTTTCACCAGATCTTGGATGAATCACTGTGACTAATCTCAACACTCCATCACCACTTCGTTCCCAGACACTTTATTTCGCATTTATATCATACATTAAGAAAACTTCATGTGTTTTTGTGCGATTGTTTGTGTGACCTTATAACTTTATAACTTATCATCTATTTCAAAAACTCCCTGCAAGATGATTATAACCAACTGTGACACAGAAACGATGTTGAATGTACTTTAGGTCACGTAGTTCTAAAAGAAATTCAAATTTCCTCTCAAACCACGAAATTGGAACCGCGTTTTTCATTTCAGAAAGATGTCTTGATAAATGTAAAGTATATAAGTTTAAAGGTGACCGTTGGCAGATTGTGGTGTACTGCCAGTAAATGTCGCAATTGCCAGTAAATTTCGCAAAATCACAACGCAAATGTTGCAAACAAATTAAAAATCAACAGTAAATGTTGCAACTTTTTTAATTTCGATTTTTAGCCAATATCTGCTTCATTCTCATTTTGAATTCAACACTGATTATTCTGATCAAGGTGTTCGAGCACTGATCATCGAACAGTGCGCGCGGATTGACCTGCACATATCACAGAGATCGAAACGTACAAAAATAAAAAGCCAGCTATGACTTTCAACGTTACGCTTCACATAGAAAATTGCTCTTAATTTTTTTTTCACTAATAATAACTACACTTTACTTTATAATCCTCACAGTCAGTCCTGACCGATTGATTGAAGCAACAAGTCTTTCCTTTTCATACCTGCACAGTATATTATGATCAAAAATCACTTTGTGTAATTTTGCGACATTTATTGACAGCACCAAATTTGTGCGACCAAATAAGAATGATAATAATGTCCACATGAAATAGTACATCAAAAGGAAAATTTAATCCAAAATTTTGTTGTTGCATCAAAATTACTTCCTTTATTAAAAGGAAATTAAGGCTTCATCGAAAATGTCTCATTAATCTTCTGAGACCATTAAAAATGGTCTAAAATAATAATTATACCCAATTTTTCGTTTCTTAATATCTAACATCAGTCGCCATTGCTGCTTGCAAAAGAGCACTGCGATGGAGATCATACAAATTTTGACGTCACAGCGCGATCGCTCTTTTTGTAGGGATTGCATAAACTAGAACATTTTGTACTGATGAAAGTTCTTGTGTTCTTTGTGATATATGATATATATTTGATATATGGGTGTTATTTTTTTTCTTCTTGAATCAGTTGCTGCTAAATTTACATTTATAATAGGAGTTTTAATTTCTCTGCAAATTGTCAATCTTTTATTCAAAAATAAAATTTGAATTTTATTTTATTTTATTTAAGCATTTCTGTTGTGCTCCCGTGTCACATGTCATTTTATACCCAAATCATTGGCTGACTATCATGTGATTACGAGTGAGTGCACACGGTTACGTTCTTTGAGGCTTCGAACATAGAATGACCTTGAGAAAAAAGCTTTATTTTATTTTTATTTTTTTTTTGCTGCGAATGCATAATCTTAACAAAAATACCGTGAGAGATCTTGTCGGAAATATCGGTTGGATTGGCCGTGTATTGCGGTTAAGTGGTTTGTAATGTTATCAAAAATTGTAACAGCTTCTCTGGTTTTTTTTGAAATCAACAATCAAAAATGCAACAATACAAAAGAAGAGCATTAAAATAGAACAACAACGACAACAACAACAGGAAATGCTCTCTAAATATTCAAATTTCTTGTCCTCTCAACATGACTGTGAGAACTTTACAATGTGCACTTTTGTGCAGATGTCACACAATGTATGTGATTTGAAGGTGAAGATTAGTTCTCCGTCAATCTGTCATCAACAAGCATTTAAATTACTACGAAGGGCTTACTACTAAGGGCTTACTAAAAAGGGCGTACTGCAAAGGGCGTATTGCACAGGGGTTATTAAAAAGATTTTACTCCATCCAATCTCAACTTTAAACTCAACTTAAGTAAGTTTGAACTGTGAGGGAAATAACCAATTGATCGGTTTTCATGTGGTAGTAAAATCCTGGTGACGAGGTTGTTTTTTGTGTTGTTGTTGTTTTACGTTTACGTAAAACCTCGTTCCCAGGGCATTTGAATTCTTGATTAGTGTAAGGCCAAGATTTTTTTAAAAAAAGAACTAAGCCTAATATGCAAAGAGTTGATGATGTAATTGTACTGATGTAAGCAAGATGGATGAATAGAATGGATGGAAGACGTTGAGGACGAGCGAATAAACTTCCGAGGATGTCTTCTTCTGACGTTTTGATTGGTTATTATGTTTTTTCTTACGTTTTGATTGGTTATTATAGTTATGTCACATGAGAAGAAAATTCGAAAACAATGCTGACGCTATATATTTTGTTAGTACTGAAGGAATTCGTTTTGTTTACTTAGTGGTCTAGACAACGACAAAGGTCGAGGCAAAACCCTTACGTCAAAATGAAAGAATGCACGAAAAACGGACGTATGGGCCACTTAACAAAGGAAGTAGAAGATTTATAAATACTGCCGTTGGATCAGAGTTTGCAGAGAATGTCTATTTACGTTGGTTAATATTGTGGTAGCTCAGCTTTGAGATGGTTCTTACGGATTGACGTGTGAGCTGGAATGTTTGTGCGAGCAAGGTTTATGCGGAGCAAACACAGCAGCAGAATGAGTTGAAAGAGAAGAGAAGAGAAGAAAAGTTTATGCAGATTTTAAGTCAAGAAAACTCTTGTGTGGGATGTATTTTTACTGAAGCATGGCCCTTTCCATCAAGTTCTGTGTGTGGTATTTTTTCCTTTCCTGTCATAACAAAAAGGAGTTGGATTTTCGGATACCTGGAACCCAAGGGTGTACCCTGTTTGAATATTTTGGTGATTTGTTTCGTCGATTTTATCAACCTCCCCTTATTCCGCTCCTATTTTTTCTTTATTTTTTCATAAAAACTTTGAAAATGTTTCTGACTGGTGAAAAGAATATCGCTGAAATCAACCTCGAACCCAGGACTTCTTGCTTTTCAGATGCTGTCTGCATATATCAAAAAAGCAAGAAAAGCCTGGGTCTGAGATTTCGTTTAAAATTTTGGAATTTGAATATGGAATTTTGATTGACAGGTAACGGACTGAAAATTTCTCGTCCGTAAAGCTGTGCATCACCATAATCTACTTTGGTACAATCCTGGTCAAATATTGTGGCAGTATTGTTGTTGTTGTTGTTTTTGTTGTTGTTGTTGTTGTTGTTATTTAGCCTGTGAACAGGTATGTAGCAGACCGGAGTTTGATAAAATTTGAAAACAGGATGTGCAGGAATTACCAGGTTGTTTGCAAGATGTTTTTCATGAAGAATTCAAACAGCCGTCTCCCCCCAGTATCAATGTTTTGATTTGTGTCTAGCTAGGGGCCCCAACGGACATTGATAATATTGATAGTGGGGAGACAGGGGGTTCATGTTGTGAATTTCATATTTCTAAAAGTTTATTGCCATAATATTTTGGAATTGTATAATTTTTTTCTTGTTAAGCTAACATCTATAGTCAGATATACTCCTATCTTGCAACTTAACAGAGGACGATGTCAACTGAAAAATAACAAAAGTGAATTATTATTGAATTATTTTCACTTGGGAAATACATTTTTTCGATAGCGAATATCTAAAGATGTTTTCAGAAATAATTTTAAAAGAAAAGAAAAAGAGATATTGGTTTGGTAGTTCCGACCAAGTGCAAAGCAACCACAGTCGGGATAGATTAGCTATTTATATGCATAGTGTATTCTTAGCTATGTAAAGTAATAATCCGACTTTAAATAAATTGAACAAACAAACAAACAAAAAACAGATGACAAGAAATTTGCGGAAGTCTTGAAAGAAAAAAAAAACCTGAAGAAAGAACAAAGATATTTAAAATTGATATCGTTGACATTCAAATTAACAAATTTCCTTGTTATTGAGAGAGTTAAAAGAGAAGAAATAGAAGCAAAGTAAAAGTAACAAACATACCTTGAAAATATCCTAATTTGTTTGTTTGTTCCTTATGTTTACGTGCAGTTGTTTGTAGCATTTCTTTGTTTGTTTATATAAGCAACCGTTTAAAACAAAATCTATCCGTTTATTGCAACGGGAGAAATAAACAAACATCGAGTAACGAATTCCTGGAAACTGGCAACTTCTGAGATTTGTATTGTTGGTCAGCGCCGCAAGGAAGCTGATCTTTCATTTCCCAGTGGGCAAATTTGTTGGAAAATGTCTATAGAAATGCACACACTATTTCCATAAAAATGCGATTTTGCACACTAGGTAAGATGAAGAGCTAACTGTTCAAAACTTTAGTTTACTGCTGTTCTCTTGAAACTGTTGCATGCAGAATTTTTTCTTGCTGTTTTTTGACTGAGATATTTTTATTGTGGTCAAACATGAGGGCGGTGGTCAGAGATGGGCGGGGTCGGAGATTTAACCTTTTCATATTGATTTTCATAGATCTAAGCCATGCTCTGAGGAATTTTTCATGTAAGAGACACATTTTTGAAGCAAATGAGATTTAGATCAACCACTAAGTAACCCAATTATTTCAGAAATTGCATTGTCCACGTGTAAAAATAGAATAAATAACAAATACACACGCAGTTTGCTTTTTGAATCTTATCTTAGTTTTTATCAAATCATGGTTGCTATGCATACACTACGTTTATAACTTAATATTGAGATAACAACAAGAGGATGATTAATAAAGTCACGCCATTGGTGAAACAGTAAAATTCGGAAAAACAAGTTGCATGTGCTAACTAGGTCAAAGCACGGTGTTTAAACGTTGCATGTGATAACTAGGTCAAAGCACAGTGTTAGAAACAAAACATTTTGGAAATTTGTGCAAGACTGATTACGTGTCTGTTACGCAACTTAAGAAGACTTCATATACTGGTTGCAGAAAATAATTTCGAATCGTTACGAGTTACCTGTTTCACTGCAGCGAAGAAATCCATAGAAACGCAGCAAACAGATATTCATCGTCCTCATTTTACTCAGAATAGAATCCTTGCTAACAAGTATTTTCTTACAGTAGATGAAGATGAGTCACCGTGATTGTTTTTTTCTTCTTTCCTACCTTTTGCTATCTCATGGTTACCACAGCTTGATAAGATGAGATGTAATTGTAAGTTAGTTTTAAAGTTTAAGAAATATTCGAAATTTTTATCAAAGAGCATTTGAAATCTGTTATATTTGCATAAGGAGGTTGAGAATTTTGGGTTGATTTGTTAAAGTGGGCGGTGGCCCCACAAAACTAACGAAAAAAAAATCAAGATTTTGATGAACTAATTATTTACTCTGCTTAAATCGACGTAAGGATGTGTCATCTTTTTGTAAAAGTTTTTATAACAACGAGTGCTGACGTAACATGCCGAAAACGAACGAAAATGTCAACAAAAAAGGTCGTTATTGAATTTTGCAAAATTGTTTTTCTTACAATTTTTCATAGTGTTACATACAAGTTATAATTTTTGTCTCGGAAAGTGAGCTTAGAGTCAAGTTATGCTATGTTCTTTCCAAAGTTTCTTGAGATTTCTTTTTTACTGTAAATTGATAGTGAGGTGCTTAAAGTAAGTTTATTCATCAATTTAACAATATTACATATCCAAGTACTACAAGACAGACGTATTATAAAGATATGGTCAAGCTGATATTAGGCGTGGCCACACTTAGAGGACACAGAGCAGACATTTGTTGGTAGAACATATTCTTATACACAAACTCTTCGATTTAAGCATAATTTTGTTGTTACTGCGCATGTCATAGAATTTGTTTTACTAAGGCAGCCTTGAAATTCTCTTTCGGTATACGTGTCTTTGTATGGTTTTTTTAAACACAAATTCGGGAAAAGCCTATAGTTCTAAGATAAGAGATAAAAAATTTTAAAAGATATTATCGACGATGTTATTCTTTTCATCTCGAATTCCGAAGCTGGAATTTTCGATAACTCGATGGACTCAGTGCAAATAAAATATAATGGTTTTGCAAAATTGCGAATCGTATCTAAAACGAAGCAATACCTGCTTAAAGTAGCACGTAATTGACTTAACACGATTAATGAACTGCTCATATTCGTACGGCCTACGATGCAAATTTCTTTTACGCAAACCGCGAGCACTGACGCTTTGTGACCATTCAAACCGCGGGCAGTATTATTTGTGAGCATTCATAGTGTCGCTATAATATTGTAAACGCATTGCGCGAAAACTCATAGTAAACATAATTTTTTGTTTGTATATCTAGATATTATTATCATCAATAAATGTTTAAATCGATCTATACCAGTGGAAAATTTGCTACAAACACCCTACGAAGGAGAGCATTTCTAAAAGTGATACTAGCAACATCGACAGTGAATGGATTTTAGCGGTCCCAAGATCGTCAGAATGTCACTGCGATGAAGAATATTTTTATTGAAATACTGCGTTTATTTCTATAGAAATGCACTCCTTTGCAGCGGTTGATGAGTTGTCACATTTCCCAGCCTAGTAATCGGAAGAATTCCTGCTATCTCCACAGGCTAAAGTAAACATTTATAATGGGTTAATAATATTTGCTTATGAAGCTGTTTGTGGGATGAAGAATTCTTTGAAAATTGCGAAGTTTTTTTTTTATTCGATTTTATTGTTCGCAAAACATTTTTGTCGTACTAATTAAATTTTTGTCGGATTGATGGTAAATTTTGTCGGACAAACCTGACGGTAGTGTAGAGGCGTATGACGTTTAATGTCGACACGTCATGTGAAATAGATTACAGTTCTTTGGAGCTTCGGTCCCAGAGTAAAAATTTGCTTCAAATGTTGACAGAAATAGTCTTGGAATGTTGTTTTGTTTCAATGTTCAATATTTGCATAGAAACAGGAAACTACAAATTTCTAGGATAGTGTGCCAACTACAAAGAATCATTTACAAAGTTTGAGGAATCAAAAAACCGAAGATTTTATAAGAAAATCTTTTAAAAAAAACTGCACTAACATTATTAACACACTAAATCAATGCGATGGAGTACATCTTTATAGAAACATACACACAATGAAAATGCTTATATATCTCCCAATCTCTTGTAATTCCCCTCCCGAAAGAGTCTGGGCATGCGCAGTGGTGTTCACAATAAGAAGTAAATATTTGACTGAAAGCAAAAGTGTTTAATGATGTATATTACTCATCTATGTTTTACCTTCAATTACTAGAAGTACTTGAATCTTTTCCCATAGAATCGATTAAATAATAGTAAACCACTTGAAACAACTACTGAAGAAACTATTTGGCAATATGAAGGTGGCGAATGCGATCAGCATGATGGGAAATTGCAGTGGACCAATATTTAACAAAGCTGTCGAGAACAGTAAAGCTAAGCATAAACACGGTAAGTGAAGAATGGGTTGCCCAATTAACATTACTTATTGTGTAAATCTAGGACAAACGCCGTCGTCGGGATATTGTCGTAGAATCGTAACGACTGTTCCACTTGTAAGGAAGCGAATACACGTGCATAGATGACGTTACCTACAAGATAAATGCGTATTTCAGCTTGTGTGCACAAATTTCTTGCCAGAAGTTTTAAATCTTATCAAGAACGAAGCATAGCCTGAAACCTGCTCACACTGACATATTACTAGAACCCAGTACTCTACCCACCTGAGCTTCTAAGAAAATAATATCATTCACGTTTCTGTTTCAGCTTCTAAAAAGCATAGTCGTAACGAACGTGTTGTAGTCGACAATACATGTGAATTAGCCAACGAAGAAGTTGAGACTGGGGACAAGAGGAGAACAAAATCTTTCAATGTAACATTCAATATAGTGAAGACGCCCATGTTTGGCAAAAAACGCAGTTACACCATGATGGAATGAGATTGGGAAGCGCGAATAAGAATGGATTGCACATTAACCTTTTCTTTTTATAATTAGTAAACACATTTATAAGCAACACTAGGTTGGAATTTTAAAGAAGTTTTTTAACAACTGGTTTTTCGATTACGATATCTTACCCGTATCTACAAATTTCTATAAAGATGATTTTACACTTAGTGGAATACTTTACTTTCAGTCAACGGCTTTTTTTTAATTTTGCGAAAACTTAAGATCGAATTCAACATTTCTGTCATGGAGTATTTTGAAAGCTAATCAAATAACTTTATTTGAGATCTGTGGTAGAACATAATAACCCCTTAGAATATTTTGGAACCCCGTGGTTTACGCTTATGACCTAACCCTAACCCTAGCCCTAACCCAACAATAACAAAGAAAATCTAACAAGTCATAAGCGTAAACCACGTGGGGTCAAAATATTCGAAGGGGTCATTACATTCTACTCTAGATCACGTGATGGAAGTAATAGCGGAATATTCCACCTAGTGTAAACTTAGCTTTAAAGGGTTATCAATATTTTCTTCTATTCACGATGTTACAGCTGGCACATGAATAGTTTTCTGACGAGTTGCAACAGCCACTTCAGCAAGATTTCAGCCTACGATCAAGAAAATACTTAGACAACACAGGCTAAGTTAGAAAATGATGTTGCTTATAAAAAACATTTTAACTTGATTTGAACAGATTTCTCACGGTTGCTGTTGTGTATATATTAGATATATCTAACATATCAAATTTATTTGCCATAAATTTGGTGTAAATAACTATTTGCTTTGTATAAAAAGTATCTTCTGTTGACAATGCTCCTCATTATTGATAGGTAACGCTTAAAGGTCGTTATTTGAAATTGTTTGAGGCTTGACTTTGACTTTACTTTAGTCTATTAAACTTCTCGCCATAAACTTAATAATTGAGGAGGTATCACGTGTTTGTAAACGACTTACTCTCAGGGACCTCGGAGCAAAATTTCATTTGGGGCGGCTGACTAATTAGAGCCAAGAAAAATTTTGCGAATTTTGTGGGATTACAATTGCTAAAACTGTAAAAAAACAGTAATAACTTAGAAAAACCTATGGCCCCCTTTGCCATCCTGCTCCGTCGTCCCTGACTCTGAAATCTTCATTGAGGTGGACAGCATTATATAACATTACTGTATTAGCAGTTATCAACTTGAGCATAACATAAGAAAGAGCATTAATATTAATCAATATAAAAGTTGTTTCTTTTTTCTTCCTTATTCATCAGCCTATGCATTGAAGAGGTTTTTACATCGAGATGTTCATATATTGAAGGGTTCTAAAGTTAAGTTTACATACAGTTGATTTGACATTGCCGACAACATTATTATGGATGTAATGTTCTTTAAAATAATGTAATTGTAATATTCTCCAGTGAAAAACAACTGATAAAACCTGACAAAAAATACGATGAACCAAAGTGGTGAGTGGTGACCGCCTTATTAGCGAGTAGTGGTCTAACGGAAAGAAGAAAATCTCGTATTTATGATCTTTTCCTTCTTTGGGATGTGAGAAGAGGGAGGGGAAAAGATTTCCGCATTGTAGGTAGACTTATACTTTGAGAAATGTTTCGTAACACAATAAGCTCGTGCAAAATAAGTGAATTAGTTTAGTAACTTGGAATTTTTAGGCCTTTGGTTTACGTGCATAAAGGTTGGCTGTTTCGGCCGCCGAATAACCACTAGTAATAAGAAAAAATTTTCGTATTCTGGTAATATCAACCTCGAACCAAGGGTCTCTTGTCTTTTCGATATAAGGACGGCAGCAAGAACGTCCCCTTCTCCTGCCCCGCCCGAAAGGAAGAAATTCGTGTAAGCTTAGTCATTGTCACTATTAGTATATAGATTCTAACATAGCAGTGTTTGGTGAATAATATAAAATGGTAGCTAGAATAGTATGACTTTGTATATAGTTGTCTCTTCTTTACCATCTTGAGCTTCGCGCTGTCCCGAACTTTTTACCGCGTCCATTGAGAGTTCAATATACGGATAGCAGTTATCCGTATATCGAAAAGGCAAGAGACCCTGAGTTCGGGGTTGGTCTACAGTCGAGTCCCGCTATCTCGTGGTATAGAAAGAAAGCATTAGTACTTTCTAAGATTGCACTATTGATGCATATCGGGACCAATGACTTACTTACTTTTTGTGTTAAGATCGTCATTTGGTTCTGTGGGCCAACACGTGATCATGCTTCTTCTTAAAGGGGATTTAAAATTTTGTAAAATTTTCAAAAATCTTTACGTGTTAACCCTCCTTAATGTGTCCTGTTGGCTGTTTAGACGTGAATTTTAAACTACACCTTTGTCTTGTTTCAAAGCAATTTATTGTTTTGTCGATTTCTTTTGTTAGCAAGAACAATAGTTTGAATTCAATTTTCCAATTGGATATTCCAGAGCATCTTGAATGTGAGGTCAAATTTGCTGACTAGAACATCACACAGTGTGTAGTTAGGAAATTGGTGAACTTTCGGGAATTGGTCCAACTTTGGCACGAATTGCCCAATTTTGTTCAAATCTGGCTAAATGACTGTCAAACTCGAAAGCAGCACCTTTCAAATGTAATCCATGCAAAATTTCATGAAATTTGAAGAACTTTCGAAATTTGGTCCAAATTTGGCCCAAATTGTCCAATTTTAGTCAATTCTGACAAAATGACTGTCAAATTAGAAATCAGCACCTTTCAAATGTAACCCATGCAAAATTTCATGAAATTTGAAGAACTTTTGAAATTTGGCCCAAATTGTCCAATTTTAGTCAAGTCTGACAAAATGACCGTCAACTTCTAAATCAACACCGTGTCTAAATTGCCCAATTTTAGTCAAATCTGTCCTTTAGTTCCTAGCATAGGTCAGTCATTAACTATTCTGAATAAACAAACAATCCGAAATCCGAAAGGACTTTCCGAAAACAGCAAAAAACTGTGACAGAGATACATAGATAGAATGTGTAAACCAAACAATTTCCAACGCTTAAAAGCGCGGAAATTAAAAAAATGTTAAATAAAAGTAAATTTTAATGTTAATAACTAATTTTGAATATATACAAAGCTTAAAATATGACCCAGAATTGTAAGAAAATCCAAGAGAAAGTGAAAATTTGAGAGAAAGGGGAAAATGAAACGCGTGTAGCATACGTGATAGAAACTGAAAAGTCAACAAAATCATCTGCTATTGCTTTTAACGGACTTTCTGTGAAACAAAATAACCAAAATGAAATCTTGAAGTGTAAAAAGACAAAAGTTGACAGGGATAATGACATACAATAACTATCAAACTAAAACAATAACAATTTTGATCAACAACATGATACTTGGAAACTCAACTATATCAATGCTTTATGTCAATGGCAAATAAACCAACTTAAATAACAGGAGTCGGTCGAGATAAGGTTGACCTTTTGCAAACAAATGCAATAAGATAGCACATAGTAACAATAGCGAAAAAGAAATACGTAAATTTAGCGTAATATTGGACGAAATAAATAGAACAAAATGATCCCAAGAAAGAACCAATCATTGATGAAAAAGCACGCATGCCTTCAAAGTAGTTTTGATGGCAGGAATAGACCAAATTTGCAGCGATTATTTGTAAACTCACTCTTTCTCCTAACATAAATATTGTATAGCCAAGTCCTATCAGCAAAACAAATACCATCTTGATATATTGACTTTTGAAATGTTCGATGTAAACAACATAGTATAGGGTTAATAATACTACTAATGACAACAAACTGATGATTCCACAAACATACACTTTCTTGATAGAAAGCTTCATTTTGAACAATCCACCAAGGAGAACAAATGTGCTGATGTTGGTGAAGATTAAGTAAATACTTAAATGATGGTAAGACATATGGAGAAAATTTAAAACAAGAACAGGTACAGATCGATTTAAGGCCATCTCCAAAATTCCCACGTAAAATGAACATATCAATATGAACACAGCATCTGTGTTGGTGAAGATTTTACGTAATACTTTTTTCCATGGTTGCATCTGCATATCGTCTTTCGCCTTCGATTTACAGTTGAGTAGCTCATGATATTTCAAATCAAACTCTTTGGTAATGTCATACACACCAAATATAATCAGAACTTGAAGAATAGCGGCGATGACAAATACTTCCAAAATAACAACATTAGAATAGTTTACCTCTATGACTCCTATTTTGAATTTTACTTTGAGTAAAAATATTGGCAAAGCAGGACCAACAGCATATCCTAGAGCAAGAAAGGAATTAAGCAAGGGCAGTCTCTTCGTTAGTTCTTGCGCTGTGTAACACCGTGCTACTTCAGAAGAGCACAGTGCCATCATCATCACATTGAAACCCATGAGATATCGACCAATAAATGGTAAAGCAGGCGAGAAGGGTAGAAAGTAAAAAATACAGCCTGCCATTCCTAAACTGTTACTGATGATCATGCAAATACGAATTCTTCGAGTTTTATCCAACCATCTAGAAATGAAAGGCAGAAGTGTCAAAGTTGGCATATGCTGCGCACTCACGATCAAGGCATAGGAAAGATTGATGTTTGTTGTGTGAAGCTCTGTGGTAACGTAAATCCATAATGTTGATGAAACACAACTTGAAGATATGCCGATATATATGTATAAAAGCGCAAATGAAATATATGTTGTCGTTCTTTTTCTTTTCCATCGTTGGAAATCTTCACTGCTATTCATGATGAACGTATATTATCAAATGTAGTCAGTTCGAGAAGTAGACGTATCTGCTTTTTGTATAATCTGTTAATGTAGTAATTAGAAAATTCCATGGATGGATTTAATAATGCAATTGATAAACAATTCTGTAGCAGCTATTAACGGAGTTTTACTTTGCATCAATGATTTTATAGATTCCAATCTAATCGTATGTAATTACAGAGTATATTATGCTAAACATCAGGAAATCATATGTTGCTGCCTTTAACGGACTTCCTATGAACAAAATAACCGAACGAAATCTTGAAGTGTATAGTGGATCCTCCTTACTTACTGGACCAGAGATTTTGTCCGCTTTAGAGAGGTGTCCACCCTGGAGAGGTTTTGCTTATTTTGACCAGAAACTCTCAAGAAATTCTACTCCTAAGTCGGAAACCCATAAGGCATGCCCATATTAACCTTTGCTTTGCCCAGTTAGGCAACGAGCATTCATAAAAGGAACAAACATTTGTGTGGCATATTAAAATACCGTAGATGATTGCGAAACTGTACAGCTCTGGGAAACTCAAAATACAGGTGTTTTATAGCTACATGGCAATCTGTTGCTTTGGAAAAATGTTGTTATAGTTGCCTGGAAATTTGTATGTCTTCTAGTCCGTTCATTACTTTTATCAGCGAATATGCAGTCGCTGTGTTAAATGATGGTAGTGTTGTGGGGAACATTACTTTGCGATTATCAAAGCACTAGTAGGGTAAGAATATTTACCACATCTAACTTCGAAAATGATGTATGCAAATCCAGTGTCGAAAAAAGGTGACAAAAAATATAATTAAGGTGTGCAATATCCCCGTGACGAAACTTTGAATCACCTAATTGCGACGAAAAATATGACCAGGATTAAGAAGATTTTGACCGCAAAATTCATCACTCTCTAAAATAAAAGTGTGACACACACTCGCTATAATATACTAGCATGTAGCTTTAGCTAAAAATGTCCTCGCACTCAAGCATTCCAATTTGTACAGATAGCAAGCTATACATTAACAACAGAAACGAAAACAAGTTTTTGGCCGAACAAAACTTTGATTTAAAACAAAAAGTTGCCAAAGTTTACATAAAAAAACAAAAAAAAATATTAAAAGGTTTTATTGATCATGATCACACTAGGTTTGGAAGACAGTCAAAGAAGAAAAACACGAAGAACGCCAAAAATCAGTGCATTCAATAAAATTATTGAATGAAAGATTTAGAGCTAAAACATATACAAAAATAAAATTTCGGATTTAAAGCTGTGATTCAAAGTCCTTGTCGTTCACTTCACTAAAACAACACAAAAGTAACATGAAAAATGTATAAGCAATTTTAGCATACGAACTTCCTCAATAACATCGCGCTATACTAATTCGCGTGTGTGCATCCTACTTTTATTTTAGAGACTGGTAGCCTTGTGGTAGAGTGCTCGCTTCCTGTTCGGGAGGTCGCGGGTTCAATTCCCGACCGAGTCATGCCAGCGACTATAACAGTGTGAATCACTCCTCTCTGCTTAGCACTCAGCAAGAGAGTAGGAATGATGTCTAGGGTGGTTGTCTAGTTGAGCGGTTTCTGTCACTACAGCTTCCGTAGCCCAAATGGGGGCTTTAAATGCTCTAGGACCTCCTTCGTAGGACCCTCATTGATAACAGTACCTTAAGGAACTGAAGAGGCTATCCTGGGTAAACATTCGTAAATAAATAAATAAATAGAGTGATGGTTTTTTTTCAAAATTTACGGTCAAAATCTTCTTAATCGTGGTAATATAGCGGTAGTTAGTCCATTCGCCAATGGGCTTATATGCCCAAATAAAATGGCCGAAATGAAACCGCTTGCTACTGCATCTAAATGAGGGAACGGTGGCTTTGAACAAGGATCATGGGGAAGCCCCGGCGCTGATCGTTTTTATTGGCTAATAAAGGAAAACTCTTGAAATGCGCTAATTTGATTGGCTTAAAAATTCATAGCAACGGAATTCGTTGATAAGGTTCTTCATTTCTGCTGCTCTTTTGAAGAAGAAACGAGAAGGTTCTAATGTATAATAATAAAACTTTTATTGTTATACTTTTACTATTACTGTATTGTATTGTATTGTATTGTATAACATGCTTAAGTGAGTTATCAAGTATTAGTATACAGACGTGCAGTGCAAAGTGCAGTGAAAGTTGTTTAAAAATGGCTGCAGAAAAGATGATGTTTATTTTGTTACTTGCCATTTTTATTCCCGACGAACTTTTGATGGGAATTTTGGTGGGTTTATTTACGTATTTTAGGTATATAAAAGGCTTATTATTAACGGAAGATTTACATCACACATTCAACATTTAAACAGTGCTGGGGAACTAAAAAGAAGCCAGTGTTTACAAATTTCAGTAACGAAGGAATATTAAAGATGGTAGGAGAAAGGTATTTACTAGCCGGTAAATCCTGACATGAGTCCGGCATAAATTATATAATTTTTCTGCATAATTAGCCTACGTAGTTAATTATTCAACACGTGCGAAATATGTATAATGAGAAACGGCAACAAACTTACTGGGTTTGACGCGATGATCGTGAATGCAGATAAATTCTGTTTAGTACTATAAGAGTATGAGAGCAATGCTTCTATGCAGATATATACTTTGGATATAAGAATCACAGTTATAAATGTTACAAATGATAATCTTGCTGGTGGGAAACAGGCATAAACGATAATAACATTTAAAATTACCAACTGGTGTAAATAAGGTCTAATCATAACACACAAGCAACTTAATTTATTAGAAGACAAAAGAATTATACATGCGTGAGCTATTTATAACGTATGTTCAAAAATGTTCCAAAAAAATACAATAATCTTCAAGATATTACTCTTTAAAATACAACTTAAATATATATAGTTTATAATCTTCCATCGATTGAAATCAATGCCAGATCGTCGCCAATGGCTTGGTATTTTTGATGTGATCGACTTCCTCTAACACACATCAAGGCGGCACGTATGATCAAGAACGATAATTTGCACCTAATCACTTTGATTACATCACTATAAGCCTGTTCTGTCTTTCTTGAAATTTTGTCAGCCAGATGTTTATGAAAGGTTTGGCATTCTTTGCCCATCACACCGGTTACTGAATATACTAATGGTGTGAATGTGCCATGCTCAACATTCATAATCCTCTGGTTATAGTTCCTTTTCTTTTCACGTTCCTGTTTCTGTAACACAGTTTCGGTCTTCAAGTGTCTGTAGGACTCAGCATTCGTATTACTAACTCGAATGTCAAAAAAAGCATTTTGCGCTGGTCTCCAAACTCCTTTAGCTCTAATGTCTGGTCTGGCATTGTCTCCGTCGAGACCATTAATGATTTCTCCTGCTAATGGTTGAAGGGGTGGTTCGGTTTCAACGTCGTTGTGGACTTTGGACAACAGTTCTGCTTCAAAATCCCTGATGTTATTATGTCTCAAAGTAATGAAACCACCTCTTTTGCAATTCAGCGCATGAGTAATATTGAAAGGTTGACCACATGGACATTGAGATGGTAAACCTTTGAGGTCCTTCCCGTACCTCAAGCGAATAGCGTCCCGAAACTCTACTTTGTTGAGTGAAAAACCATGCTCCTTGAGAGGTAATACACTTAACCAAGATGATGCTCCTTGTTTTCGTGTGTCCTTTACGGCTTTTAATACTTCTGGTGTCAGTGTCTCGTCGATGTTTTGCATTTTTTCTTTCAACAGCTTCTCTCTGTCGTTGCTCTTTTCTCTGCGTAAGGATTTCACTGTTTCACTGTCAGGTATTGAGCTGCTTTGTGACAGGATTAGACTCTTTAAGGGTGCAGATATTTGTTGTGATTGTTGGTATTGTATGTTACACGTATCTGAAAGTATTGGAATCCCAAGTCCTCCATACTTCGTAGGTAGTGAATATAGTTGTCTGTCTTGCCCTGTTACTATCGAGTCCAAGAGTGTTGGTATGAATTTCTGCTCTACCATAGTGTCAAGGGGTTTTACGAATGTTTCCATACTAGGTATTGTACGTAAGAAATAAGTGTACTTGTGAATTTCCCCATGACAAAAGGCAGCATATGCGGCATGTGGTTGGGTTTTAGCAAACTGACATAAATTTTCCATCTCCTTGCACCAGCTTTCGACTTTCTCCTTTGCGTAAGCTTCCCTGAATTCATCGCTCCCAATTACTGCGCCCAGGTGTCTCTGGCCTTCAATAGTGAATTTGATACTAGAGTCGCTGAATAATTCTCTTGCCTTTGAAAGTAGCTCTGGGTTTTTAGTTATCAGCCAGCTTTTTGTCTCATTCACATAGTATCCATATTTTTTTCCTTCGCTTATGACTGAGTTCCACCAGGCTCTAAGGTGTTCTAGCTTTCCTGCACCAGTTATATCGTCTGCTAGGGAAACGTTCCTCACTTGGGGAGATGATATTTTGAGATGGTCTAAGATGGGTGAGATTCCAATGGCATAGAAAGACATAGCTAGATTATCTTCTTGGGTGGTTCCCTCTAGCGACAGAATGTTCTTATTACCTCGAACGATCATGTTGATAGGGATACGGTACGTGTTGATGATTATAAATGCAAACTGTGGGCATAGTATTTGAATATTATGGAGGGCTGCGCTTCGGTTCATTGAGTTAAAGGCATTGCTGGCGTCAACAAGAATCACAGCCTCGGTTTCGTCCTCTTCATACGTTTCTTTCATTGAGTGAATTGCTGCCTCGGCTCCCGATTCTAACCCGGTCGCAACTTGCAGAGGTCCTGCTGAGTCTTGGATATCATTCTTAAGGACCCACCCTATACATTTACCCACAATACGTCTTAGGACTTCTCCTACTCCAATCGGTCGGACTCCTGGATTCTTATCCAGTGGTATCAATCTGCATGCTACAAGGGTTTCAATGGTATGAGGATTAATATATTCAGAGGCTAGTTTTTTTGCTAGGCGAGCAATTTGGTCTCGTAGGTCCTTGTTCTCCTTCTTGAACTTTTTACTACTCAGTAGATGTCGGTACTGTTCTGCATCCATTTGAGATGGTCCTCCTGCTCCTTTGGTCCTCGTAGCTGCTTTAAGAACCATGTGTTCGTCGATTTCATCGAAATATGAAGGTAACACTCTATTGATTGGACCTTGTAAAAGGGTGTCTTCCTCGATTTTTGCTGGTTCTGGGTGTTTCAATTTAAGTTCCTTCAAAAATATTGTCATTGACATCATGCACACCGATTTCACTCTTCGACAACATTTTGAGGGCTGCATTGACTTTGCCCTGTAACATTAGATTTGAAAAAACTCTTGCATCATCCTGTTTGGCACGACTCTTGCTGCTATTGAGTCTCTTTTGAATCGAGCGCCCTTCTAACAACAAGTCATTTAGCTCTCCATCTTTCCATAGTTGAATTCTCGTTTCTAGCTTTGAGGCGTGCTCTTTTGTTTTGCTGTTTTTTGATGGTTTTTGGAGAAGGATGGCTGGAAGTATCATGAAAACTTTAAGGGCTACGTGATATAGATACCCCTTTGAGTTGAAAAGTTCGAGCCATTTGGTGAGTTCTATAATGAACATTTTTCCTCCTTTGCCAGTGGGTAGTTTATAACGTATGTTGTTTTTTTATAAGAGCTTATGTAGAAAAAAACCGCCTTCTTTCTTCAAAAAAAAATGTATGTTTTTAATTATAATTTCTTGAAACCAAAAATGAATTCTGCCTTTTTTAACTGGATTTTTGAAAGCCTTGACGTACAAACGACGTCATTTTTCACCTTGACGTCATTTTTGCACAGGACTTCCAGAATAACAGTATTTGTATATATTGTATATATGTATTTATAACTGAGGAACCATCCTGTAATAAATATTCGTAATAATATAAAAAAAATAATAAAAAAAGATAGCTAAGAAACGTAGAAGGTACATAGAAAGGTCTGAACTGAGCAACAAACCTCCTAAAGATGTAAACCAAGCTTGGTTTTGTGTAAAGAAATAACTCTTTATTTAATAGACTCTTTTAATTTTCCCAGTGGATTATTACCATAAGGTACAAGTATATTCAGCTGAAGCAGTGACAAAGCTACGTACTGAGTAAAAGGTGGATTTGTATTTGTAAGACCTGTTCTCAGTGGGCAATGTTCAAAATCAGGAAACTCCGTAAGGGAAGAAATTTTCGCTTACAGAAATTTCCACGGAATTAATTTGGTTCCATTTTGTGAACGTTCCACTTAACACCACCGGGGTGTTCCAGTGGAACTTCCACTTATCGAGCGAGCGCGTTATTATCATATTCTCCTGAAGGGATGTCGTCCCATTTGTTATAGTATATTATATTCTTTCCTTTCTCATTTAGATTATGTTCATTGTAAAACATATATTAGTAACTAAATATACATGCAAGGGGGTTCCCTTCATCTCCCAACGATAATTATACCCTGTAAAGCGCTGGCCGCACCGCTGTATTTTTTTTCTACGAATACATGATAAAAATGTATAAGATACGTTTCTGATTTTCTTTGAACGCAAGCAGAAAGAGGAATCCCTGGGTACGAGGTGAATATACTCGTCATGTCTTTGATGTAGTCTGTGAACATCCGAATGTACGATATGGCGCGCCGAACATGACAATAATACTTTGTCAAGAAAATAATACTTTCATAGAAATTTAACACTTTCTTTCAATTTTTTTGCCTTTTGTAAAACAAATTTCACCTATTTCAATAATAATTGAATTAAAACACAGATAAATAGCACTTTCTTTTTGATAATCGTATTCTATGACGAAGACTCTAATAAAACTTTCAACATTTTCATAAGACTTTCAACATTTTTATAAGACTTTCAACATTTCCATAAGACTTTCAACATTTTTATAAGACTTTCAATGGGCTGCTAGATGACGTAATGGACCAGGCTACCTCGTTTATCCAGATAGCCGAGTCTACGCACGTGCGTGTTGATATTTTTTTTAAATATGGCGAATAAGCAGGAGTACTGTAAACTTGAAGGCTTGAAGCCCATCAATAAACATAACATTGAAATTACGTAGGGTCAGTATAAAATTTCGTCTAATTTCTCTAAAATCATCTAGTAAGTAACAACCCATCATCAAAATGAATCCCCTGCAGCTCACAATGAAAGCTCGAAACTTTCTGTGACAAGTAACAAGGCAGATGCTTCTCTGCTAAGTTTTCCATTAATTGCTCATCGCATAGTTAATATGCTCATCGCCAGTTTCCTTAAAGCTTTCAAATTTGGTGATTGTTTGATTCAGCTCTGGCAAAAAAGCGAAGCTGCCATTTTTCTTCTTTTTACTTCTTCATAAATCAGCTAAATTCCTTCTTCGCGGGAGAGCGAGACAAAACAATCACGTGGATAGACTTTGGTCCATCCACGTGATCCATGTATCTTTTTAGTGTTATTCGTAAAAGTTAAATAAAACACTTGAAAAAGTTATAAACAGAGCTGATTGTTTTTATTATAATCAAGAAAGTATTATATGTATTTTTTTAGTTCTTTATTTCCAAAGAAAGTGCATTTCTAGAGAAAGTATTAAATCACAGGCGACAAAGTCTAAATTTTCTTGACAAAGTATTAATGTCACGTTTGGCGCGCCATAGTACGATGTGGTTGTTAGGCTAATATATATGACGTAATCATAATAATATGTTAAATTTGGTTGGAGCCATGTCAGGATTTACCTGCTAGTGGATATTTTAGTATGTGTTTGCAGTAGAAAATCTTCTGGAAAATAGAGAAAGTTTTGCCAAACAAAGAAAGCAGTTCTATATATGTCTTTCAGTGTATAAAAATGGTATATACCAGAATTTCAGAAAAAAGTGTTTTAAGTATATGTATGATTTTACACAGCAGTAAAGTGTGCTGGAAAGTGAACCAAAGTTTAGTCTATTTAGTTAGAAGAAAATCAGTATGCTGGATAAATAAAGAATAAAATCGATGTTTATTGCTGTGTTTCAAATTAGGAGGAGATTTGAGCTGAAATTGAAAATGGTTCTACAGATGTGAATGTTTCCATTTATTTGTTAAAAATTTTCTGTCATATTACATTTGTGTTTTTAATTATTATATATTTTTTAGGTTAATGGTTTTTTTTTTTTTTTTTTTTTTTTTTTTGAATTTATTTTACCGAGGCTAGAATTTTGCAGTGAACACACTGATGTGGGCCTCCACCAGGAATGTATACCTCAGATTTTAAGGCAGAGAACTTGCACATACTAGACTGATAGGTGATTGTGGTCTTAAGTAATTTTTTGGCACTCGCTCATTACATTCACAATTTCATACAGCCTTCTGCTGCATACATTAACATTCTATAAGTGTTCATATCACATTAGCATTCTTTTACAGTGCCGAGATTTGAACCACTATCAACTATCACCCTTGTATTACAAGCCCACCGTCTTACCAAGTGAGCTATACACCCAAAGTCTCAATGTTTCTTTCAGTTTGTTTTGTTTTTCTTTTGATATCGTCATAGTATGATTAAGTTTTTTGTATGTTTTTTTAATATTCCATCAGTTAAAAAAGAAATGAAGCACATGGGTTAAATTATGATGTTGAGAGGGTTATATAGTTAAGAGAAGAATAAATTACGTATTTAAGAAGTTCATTAGTTATTACTGTACAATGAAACTGTGCTACAAAAAGAAGCGTTATTGGATGTATTTTTCTTAAGTTTATATTTTATCATGTTTATGCATTATTCAATTTCCGCGCTTTTAAGCGTAGGAAATTGTTTGGTTTACACATTCTATCTATCTATGTAACACCTTTTTGCTGTTTTCGGAAAGTCCGTTCGGATTTCGGATTGTTTGTTTATTCAGAATAGCTAATGACTGACCTATGCTAGGAAAACTTAGGACATGTTTGACTAAAATTGGGCAATTTAGACAAGGTGCTGATTTCAAATTTGACAGTCATTTTATCAGATTTGACTGAAATTAGACAATTTGGGCCAAATTTGGACCAAATTTCGAAAGTTCTTCAAATTTCATGAAATTTTGCATGGATTACATTTGAAAGGTGCTGATTTCAAATTTGACAGTCATTTTGTCTGAATTGACTAAAATTGAACAATTTGGGCCAAATTTGGACCAAATTTCGAAAGTTCTTCAAATTTCATGAAATTTTGCATGGATTACAATTGAAAGGTGCTGATTTCAAATTTGACAGTCATTTTGTCAGAATTGACTAAAATTGGACAATTTGGGCCAAATTTGGACCAAATATCGAAAGTTCTTCAAATTTCATGAAATTTTGCATGGATTACATTTGAAAGGTGCTGATTTTAATTTTGCCAATCATTTTGTCAGATTTGACTGAAATTAGACAATTTGACAGTGATTTTGTCAGATTTGACTAAAATTGGACAATTTGGGCCAAGTTTGGACCAAATTTTAATAAAATCTTTAATTTTCATGAATAAACATCATGCACAAGATATTGGTGAACTGTGTTTCTGGCTCCGAAACATCATAGTGAATTGCAAAGCTGTCAAGATTAAGTTAAATAAATTAAAGAAGGGAGTAATTTGATGAATTCCAGACTGTATCAAATTATTAGTCAGTGTACAAGTCATTCAGATATCTTGAAAATTAGCCTAAAGCAATTTTCTCAAAGGCTGATGCGGAAATTGTTCAAGCCTAATGGCTTCTAGTTTTGTGTTATGATAATCGTTTACGTACTATCCTGGGTATATAAGTTTGGTATTATGTTTTTACTTGTTACTTTTTATCTTCTGGGTAAATTTGTGCTTTTAGTTATTGTTTTTAGGATAAATGCGTACTTAAATTTCCTTCTTTTTTCTTTTTTTTCTTTTTGTTTTGTTATTTATTTCAATATTGTTATAGCATGATTGGGTTTTTGGTATTACAATTGAAATATTATTCTTTTAGGAAATAATAAAAAAAGCATAAAGAAATGAAACTCATGGTTTTAATCATGATGTTGATGGTTTTGGGAAGAACAGACTATATATATCATTTCAAAAATTCATTAATGATTGCAGTCCAGTAACTTTGGCACGAAAGAAAAAGTTGGAAGGTATCAATTTGTTTTGAATTAACATTTTGTAATGTTATTCAATGTTTGGTTTTGTATGTCTGGGTAAACAGTTCTGTGTTATATAATTGCGATTTTTTTACATTAAAGTTACTTCTCTTCTGCGTATAAATATATTCTGAGCCATATGACACACAACCCAAGCTGAACATGGGTGGCGAGTGACGCAGCCTTGGCGGCTAGTCTATCTTATCATACTAATTCGCAATTGTGCATACCACTTTTATTTTACAAATTTACTTTTCTTTTAACGGTCAAATCCTTCTTATTTTTTCCATTTTCGTCGTAAAACCACGCAGAAGCGAGAGCGTTTTTTTACGATTAGTAAATGAGGAAATCCCGCCGCTGATCGATTTCATTGGCTAATAAAGGAAAACTCTTAAAATGCGCAGTTTTGATTGGCTGACAAATTCCAAAAATTTTGGTCGTTAATAACGGATTTCATTTCTTCTTTGTGAATTTGACGAGGAAACACAGGTTTGTATACATACGAATGTTTTATTATTATAAAACGTTTTATTATCGTGTTTATTGCTAAACTTTTACTTTTATTGTATTTTAGATTAATTAAAGAACACGGGTAGCACGTGTAAGTGAGTTAGTTAGTTGTTTACAATGAAAAATCATAGTGAAATTTAGATTTAGATATACAGAAGAAGTGCAGTGAAGTTTTTAAAAATTAGCTGCAGAAAGATCGAACGAACAAGGTATTATTATAAAACTTGCAGATCGAAATGCAGATCGAAATGCAGAACAAAATGATGTTTATTTACACAGTAAGGAATGGTTTCCATTTAGTTTTGAAAGATTAAATACTATAGCTTTGAATAGATATCTTAGTATATGAGTCAAAATAATTCTGGATGAAAAACGAAGACAAGAGTAGTTTGTTTTGGTAACGCGCGCTATTATTATTTTTATAGTTAGCAAAGAAGATTTGATTTAATTTATTTATTTACAGATCAATTAAAAATGGTCCCACAGCTATAACTGTTTTCCTTTCTCATGGCTGTGGAAGTAGGGAACGTGTTATGCTGTCAAATTGTATCTATTGACGATGTTTGATGCTTTGTCTGCATGCCTTTCTATCTTTTGTTTTGGTTTGCTTAAATATGGTTGCAGTAGTAGTAAGTATTGTAGCTGTTCTTCACTGAAATCTTTTTCTTTTAGGTCAGAAAAGAAAAAGTGTATATATGAACGAAATATATAAATGTATAAATGAAACACATGGTTAAACTATGATGTTGAGAAGGTTAGTTAAGAGAAGAATGGATTATGTATTTCGTTGCGATTGTACTACAAAAAAGAAGCATTGCTGGGGTATATTTTTCTTCAGTTTATATTTGTTTACGGCATTCATTATTTTGTGTTATGGTAATTGCTACATACTTGCTGGGTATATAAGTTTAGCATTATGTTTTTATTTGTTGCTTTTAATACCTTCTGGGTATCAAATTATGGTTTTGGTCAAAGTAGGGTGTTTCGTTGTTTCAATTATTTGTATTGATGTTTGGTTGTGTATGCCAGGTTGAAAGTCTTTATTCTGTTCAGCTCCAGTGTTGAGTGAACCCGTATTGACTCAGAGTAGAGTATTGGTTTATTTTATAGACTATCCGATCTATAGCTATACCAATTCTGTCATTAAATTTGTATTTTTAATTATTATTTTAAATGCGTACTTGAATTTTCTTTTTGTTTTTTTTTTTTGTTTTTCGTTTTTGTTTTGACAATTATGTATTAGGTTTTCCGTATAATCATACAATTGAAATTGAAAATTGTTCATTTAGGTAAGATTAATAATAAAAAATACAATAACAATAAAGAAATGAAACTCATGGTTTAGATCATGATGTTGATGGTTGGTGAAGAACAGATTATCAATTTTAAAAATTCTGTCCAATGTAACTTCGGCACGAAAGAAACACGGTTGGAAGGTACCGATTTGTTTTCAATTCACATTTCGTATATGTTATTCAATGTTTGCTTTTGTGTTCTTATGTATTGCTTTTTTACACTAAAGTTACTTCTATTCTGTGTATACAATATATATATTTCTTTGTTGTATTGCCATTTGTTTCTGCATTAAATCTTCTGCATGTAAAAACATGATTTTGGTGTGAAGTAGGGCATTTTAACTGCTGCAATGTTTGTTTCACGCCTCCAGGTAAAAAATAATTTTACAAAACCTTTATTCAGTTCAGTTCCAGTGATATACACATATGCATTTATACGCATTCTTATAATATTGGGATGTTGGATTCTTTGGTGTATAGGTTTGCATTAATTTTACGTAGAAGTTACTTTGGATTTTCTGTGTATCAACAAAATAGTTTTCGGTCAATAGTAGGGCATTTTAAGTGTTGCAATGTTTGGTTATAATTCGTGTCTCCAGGGTAAAAATTTTCATTAGGTAAATAGTTGGTAAATAGTTTTGCATGTGTTCTTCATTTCATCTTCGGGGTATAAAAAACATGGTTTTGGTCAAAAGGAGGGAATATGGAGAATTTCGATGCTCCAATTGTTATTACTATTTTGATGTTGGGGAGAATTCAATTGACTAATCCTTTCTCTCGGTTCAACTCACATTGACTAAAAATGGTAAAAAAAATTTATTTTCGTGAACTGGACGCATGTTGAACATGGGTGGCGAGCGACGCCAGATTAGTATAATGAGACGTCATTTTCAGAAGTAAAACCCGTAAAAGTTTTTACCCGGGATACTAGTCTTATTATAATAATCCGCGCTGTGTGTCACACTTTATTTTAGAGAGTGATATATTTAGTTTAAATTTAAATTCATCGTCCTCTTATGTGCGCGTAAAACCACGTAGACGCAAGAGACACTTTTTTCACGAAAGCACGTGGCATTTGACGTCAGTTTTTTTATGTTATCACGGGGAATCATTGCATTGCATCCCCAATCGAACGCGACATTTTTAGGGAAATATCTCGGGAATTTTTTTGAATTGAATTGAATCATTTATTTAACGTTGGTTTTCCGTAGTTAAAAGAAAAATCAAATAAACTAATTTACACCAACAAAATTACAAAATTGGAACAAAAAATTGTAAAAAATGAAAATGTTTAATTTTGGCATATTCTGCAACTGCACCGCTTACTAAGGTTCAGTTTTCTGATAGATGATTTAAAGGAATTTACATTGTTCTTAGGATCTTTAACCCAATCCGGCAGAGAATTCCATAGTAGACTTCCACGAAATATGAAGGAGGACGTACCAAATTTTGTTGTTCTCGTAGCAGGCAGTGACAAAAGATCATTAGTGCGAAAATCATACTTAACTTGTTTAGGAATAAAAAACTCCTGCATGAAGGTAGGGCCAATATTGGCTTTGGTTTTGAAAATTTCGGTGACTAAAAATTGTAAGTGAAATTCGTGGATGCTGGAGGTTTCTGCCAGAGTGAGTAATTCTGTGTAGCTACTTTCATAATCTAGGAGTAAAGCCCTAAGAGATCGTTTATGTATTGTTAAAATTTTAGAATATGCAGTTTTGTTGCAGAACATCCGTATTATCGGGGCATAGTTGAATTGCGATAGTATGAAGCTATTGAACAGAAGTTTCGCCTGATCTTGTCTAATGAGTTTTCTTACTCTGTAAAGGCACTTGATACCCCGATTGGCCTTTTTACACAAACTCAAAATGTGGGCATTGAAGGTGAGTTTGTTATCAATGGAGATACCAAGTAACCTTACAGATTTCGTGGATAGAATTTTGCAGTTTTCTATTTCAATAAATAGACTATCAGTGTTATCGCAACCAAGTATCATCATTTGAAATTTCGCTGGGTTTGCTAGAAGCTGGTTTGAAGTAAACCAGTCGAGTATGATAGAAAGATCACTTTTAAGTGAAGTCATAACACTATTAATAGTGTCGGCGCATTTATAAATTGTGTTATCGTCAGCGAAATTACAGAGATCTGTGTTAAAAATAAAATGAAAAATATCATTAAGAAAAATATTAAATATAAGTGGTCCTAGTATCGACCCTTGTGGTATTCCAAGTTCAATTAATAGCCATTCACTAAGCACTTGACCAACTTTGGTACATTGGGAACGACCTGACAAATAATGTTTTATCAATTTGAGACTATCCTTCGTAAATCCATATGCGTATAACTTAGCTATTAGTAAATCATGAGGGATGCTGTCAAATGCTTTGGAAAGATCCATTAAGATAGTACCAACGACTCCTCCTGTATCAAGACATTGTTTCCAATGTGTTATAAGTCGAAAGAGTGCATGTTGGGTACTATAGTTTCGTCTAAAACCACATAAAAACGGTGAAAAAATATTTTTAAAATAGTTTGATATATGTACAGATAAAATCTTTTCGTAAATTTTAGAAAATAAAGGTAAAATACTAATTGGCCTATAATTTTGAACAAGAGTTTTGTCCCCCTTTTTGAAGACGGGTGTGATTACTGCTTTTTTTAATTCCTTAGGGAAAACACCCTCACAAATCGCTGCATTAATGCAATCAGTTAGAGGATAGCATATTATATCAGGGACAGCTTTAATAACTTTGGTGGGAAATGGACCACCAGTGCTTTTGCGAGTATTCAACCCCACCATAACATCATACACTTCTTCTGGCGATATATGAGGAAATGAAAAGCTGAAACTCTCATAAAGAGATTTTATTTTTACAATACTAGGATGATCAGAATATTTTTTTATAATGGCGTCTACGTCATCAATACACATAGTGTTATCATTTTTGAAATTATTTTTTCCTATGCTTATAAAATATTCATTTAACTTTTTTGCTATCAGTTTGTCATCACAAATGAGATCATCGTTACTATCAACTAGGTTTATTTTTTCGCATTGTGGAGTTTTGTGGTTGAAAAAAGGTTTACTTTTCTTCCAAAATTCTTTGGAATCACCAGAGCATGAACTAAAGTAGTATTGCTTGGCCTTTTTATTCAATTTAACTGTTAGGTTCCTCTGTTTTTTATAAAGATCTAAATCAAGATTATTTTTACTTTTGTTGTATTTGTTTTTGTAGTACGATCTTTTCATGATTGCTTTCCGCAACTCCTTAGTCATATGTGGTTTTTGATTACCTCTAACTTTACGTTTTTTGATTGGAGCATGGCGGTCAGTTGTGATCTCCAGTATGGAGTGGAAAGACGAAAAGTCCGGACTACAAAAAGCTTTTAAGTTATGGTGCAGATCTTGCTTAAATGCTTTAATAGAAAAATTTTTGTAACTCCTATAAATGATTTCACGTGGAGGCAATTTTGAAAAAGTAGATCTAAATATTGTATAGATAAGATGATGGTGATCACTTATTCCTGTCTCAAAAGAATTAGTTTTTTGAAAATATTTAGGGCGATTTGTCAGAATTAAATCAATGCATCTACCATCAGCTGATTTAAAGCACGTTGGTGAAGTTAAAATACTGGCAAAAGAGTGTTCCACTATAAAATTTGAGATAAGAGGGGATTTTGCAGTTTCATTAAAGTCACCCTGTACAAGAATATTTTCGAACTTTCCAGAAAAAACGTCAATTATTAATGTAAGTGAGTCTAGGAAGTACCTGATATTTTGGTTCGGGTTTCTGTAGACAAAGATGATTAGCCATTTTCTCCTTCTCAGGTTTAGTTCAATCGCGATATACTGTATATCTTTACCAATAGCCGGACACCTCAGTTCTTTAGCAGTTAAGAAATGACGTATGTACAGTATTAGACCACCTGATTTGTTTGAAACATCAAAACGAATAGGTAATTTGAAGTTTTCCACAAAGAACTGTTCAATGCCAAATGTTTCATCGAGTTTGCTTTCTGCAATGCAAATAATATCTGTAAACGGTAGGATATATTCTTTTAATAAGTCAAGTTTCTTCCTTATTGAGTTAATATTAATGTACGAGGTTAGTACATTCTGTGGATATATTTTCTTGATTTTCTCCAGTTGGTTACAATGTTTTTCAATTGTGTTCTCTCTTCCAACTGGATAGTCCATACCACTATCCGTTACATCGAAGTCAGATAGTCAGTTGGTAATAAATTCTTTAAAATTTCGTGCTAGAATAGATGTTCCTTTTCTGTTTAGGTGCAAACGACTACGATTTAAATGTGTCTGGTTCAAATTTGGGTGATCTAAGAATTGCAGGTTCTTCCGAATGCACAGGTTTCGTAGGTATTCATTCACATTCCGTGCGTCTTCTTTATAGCGATCGTTCCGTGGCGTAACACCAGAAACAACCACTTTTATGCCACTACTCCGGAGCTGCGTATCTTCAGCTAGATTTACGATACTGCCCGCAATCTCTTCGGGGTTTTCGTTTCCTTTTAGATTTTTCGTACCACAGTGAATGATTATTATATCGGGATTTAGGCTCACAGTGGGTTTAATATAATGCTCCATGCATTTTACGGTTGCACCAGGAAAACTTTTTACAATGACTTTGTTTTGATCGTCTGTAAGGCCATATCCTTTGATTTCTTTTATTATTGAGTCTCCTAATATTGATATGACTTTTCTCTCCCCATTATTGCCCTTTATGTTCTTGTTAGCCACATTCTGCGTAAGTTCGTTGTTTCTGTCTCTTTGAACTTTGTTTTGGTTTTTGTAATTTTCAGTCAACTTATTTTGATGTGTTGTTTTCCCATTAGTATTGTATCGTCGGACATTATCATCATCGTTACCACCATCATCGAGGTGTTCAATTTCTTCATTGTATAAAGATGAAAAACGATTTTCAGTTGAAGTGATAATAAATGGTTGTTTTTGTTGTACGTTCATCGATGGTTTCTTTGGGAATTGAAAATTTTGATTATATTGATGTTTGTCCTTTTGATTAATTTTGTTACTGTGTAAGGAACCAATACACATAACTGAGTAAGGAACCAATACAGATAACTGACGTTTTTTTGGGGTCCGCGATACGGGTGAAGCGGTGACGCAAAGATTGGGCCTAAATTTTTTTTGGTACTGCGGCTATGACGTCATCAAAATCTTTGATCAACGATATCTCTGCAACGGTTGATCTTAGCGAAATGATCCCATACATTTTTATGATCAGTTTTTCGAGCTCTACAACATGGGTGCACTTTTTGTTTCCAATTCTATAATTAAAATTTTCATCACGGGGTATACACACATGGGAACGCAGGTTTTGGCACATTGTTTTCGCAGTTAAAACCCGTAAAAAACTTTTACGCGGGATACTATTCTACATCCTAATACGCGGACGTGTGTCACACTTTTATTTTAGAGAGTGATATATTTAAGTAAATTTTACGGTCAAGTTCTTCTTATGTGCGCGTAAAACCACGTAGAGGCGAGAGACACTTTTTCACGATCATTCCAAAAGCACGTGGCATTTGACGTCAGTGTTTTTATGATCACGGGGAATCATTGCATTGCATCCCCAATCGAACGCGACGTTTTTGGGGAAATATCTCGAGAACCAATAGGGATAAAGCTCTACAACATTGGTACACTTTTAAGTCGCAAATCCTTATTTAAAATTTTCGTAATTTTTGCAGTATTTGACACACCGTTTTCGAAGTTAAACTTGGTAGAAATTTTTACATATCTATATATACTAATTCGCGTTGTGCATCCCACTTTTATTTTAGAGAGTGACATATTTGGGTTTTTTCTCACGGTCAAATCCCTCTTATTTTTTCCCTTTTCGTCGTAAAGCCACGCAGAGGTGAGAGCATTTTTTTTGATTTTCCGCGATTAGTATATGCTCCTCCGTTTTGTTATTTTTGGTTTGCGCAGTGGAAATCAGCTGAAAAACGTCTTTGGAGGAGTGCGAGCAATGCAATCTTCTTCGTTCGAAATTTGTCAACTATCATTTCGTGAGCAAGAAACTTCGCGAAGAAGACGTGTTTCTTTTTGTATACGAATATTTTAATTTGACGAAAGAACTGACGAAGAAACACAGGTTTGTATGCACGTTTTATTATCGTGTTTATTGCTAAACTTTTACTCTTATTAATAAAAGAACACGGGTAGCACGTGTAAGTGAGTTAGTTGCTTGTTTACAATGAAAAATCATATTTAGATATACAGAAGAAGTGCAGTGAAGTTTTTAAAAATTAGCTGCAGAAAGATCGAACGAACAAAAGGTAATTATTATAAAACTTTTATTTTTGATTAATAAAAGAACAAGTTAGGTATATGTATTTGTATTTAAATGTATTTAAATGTTTGTTTACGTTTTAGTTATCAAATATCGCTATACAGAAGAAAGTGCAGTGAAGAAATGCAGAACAAAATGATGTTTATTTACACAGTAAGGAATGGTTTTAATTCAGTTTTGAAAGATTAAATACTATAGCTTTGAATAGATATGTTATTATATGAGTTCTTTCGTTTAGTTTATATGCTACTGGATGAAAAACGAAGACGAGAGTAATTTGTTTTGGTAACGCGCGCTATTATTATTTTTATAGTTAGCAAAGAAGAGGTTATTACATCATTTATTATTTTGATGATGATTATTTACAGATCAATTAAAAATGGTCCCACAGCTATGACTGTTTTCCTTTCTCATGGCTGTGGAAGTAGGGAACGTGTTATGCTGTCAAATTGTATCTATTGATGATGTTTGATGCTTTGTCTGCATGCCTTTCTGCCAGCCATTTATGCCTTTTGTTTTGGTTTGCTTAAATATGGTTGCAGTAGTAGTAAGTATTGTAGCTGTTCTTTACTGAAATCTTTTTCTTTTAGGTCAGAAAAGAAAAAGTGTAGCTATTTATAAGCGAAATTATAAATGTATAAATGAAACACATGGTATGTTGAAAAGGTTATTTACGAAAGAAGCATTGCTGGGGTATATTTTTCTTCAGTTTATATTTGTTTACGGCATTCATTATTTTGTGTTATGTTAATTGCTACATACATACTTGCTAGGTATATAAGTTTAGCATTATGTTTTTATTTGTTGCTTTTGATATCTTCTGGGTATTCAATTATGGTTTTGGTCAAAGTAGGGCATTTTGTTGTTTCAATTATTTTTATTAATTTGATGTTTGGTTGTGTATGCCAGGTAAAAGTCTTTATTCTGTTCAGCTCCAGTGTTGAGTGAACCCGTATTGACTCACAGTATCGGTTGACTTTATAGACCAAATTTTGTTTTTAATTGTTATCTTTAGGATAAATGCGTACTTGAATTTTCTTTCTTTTTGTTTCATTTTTTATTTCAATATTGTTATAGCATGATTAGGTTTTCGGTATTACAATTCAAGTACTAATTTTTTAGGTAATAATAAAAAAAGCATAAAGAAATGGAACTCATGGTTTTAATCATGACGTTGATGGTTTTGGGAACAACAGACTATATCATTTCAAAAATTCATTAATGGTTGCAGTCCAGTAGTAACTTTGGAACAGAAGAAAAAGTTGGAAGGTATCAATTTGTTTTGAATTAACATTTTGTTATGTTTGGTTTTGTATGTCTGCGTAAACAGTTCTGTGTTATATATTGCACTTTTTTTTATGAACGTTTCTTCTCTTCTGCGTATAAATATATATTGTGAGCCATGTTGCTATTTGTTTCTGTTTTAAATATTTTGAATGTAAGAAATGAATTAAAAAATTAATGCCTGTAAAAACTTTTCACGACTTAAATTTTGCGACACAACGCATACTGAACATGGGTGGCGAGCGACGCCACCTGGGATGTTTTTGAGTTGCCATTCTATGATTTATTTTTTCGTCATGTGGTACGTACACGGGAATGGTGGATTTGACCTAATGTTTTCGAAGTTAAGTTTGGTAAAAAGTTTTTACCCGGGATACTAGTCTTATTATAATAATCCGCGTTGTGCATACCACTTTTATTTTAGAGAGTGATATATTTGTTTAATTTTTACGGTCATCGTCCTCTTATGTGCGCGTAAAACCACGTAGAGGCGAGAGACACTTTTTTCACGATCATTCCAAAAGCACGTGGCATCATTTGACGTCAGTTTTTTATGATCACGGGAAATCATTGCATTGCAGCCCCAATCGAACGCGACGTTTTTGGGGAAATATCTCGAGAACCAATAGGGATAACTGACGTTTTTTGGGGTCAGCGATACGGGTGATGGGGTGACGCATCATTTGGGCCTAAATTTTATTTGGTACTGCGGATATGACGTCATCGAAATCTTTGATCAGCGATATCTCCGCAACGGTTGGTCGTAGCGAAACGATCCCATACACTTTTTTGATCAGCTTTTCGAGCTCTACAACATGGGTACACTTTTGAGTTGCGATTCTATGATTTATTTTTTCATCACGGGGTACGTACACGGGAATGGTGGATTTGACCTAATGTTTTCGAAGTTAAGTTCGGTAAAAAGTTTTTACCCGGGATACTAGTAGTTATATACTAATTAGCGTTGTGCATACCACTTTTATTTTAGAGAGTGTTGTGGTTTTTTTTAAATTTACGGTTAAAATCTTCTTAGCCGTGGTCATTTTTTCGTTAGACCATTGATAATTGACGATTAGTATAAGAGCACGCGGCGTGACGTCAGTTTCATTTTAGCATATCACGGAGGCACCATTGCATTGCATCCCAAATCGAACGCGACGTTTTTGGGAAAATATCTCGGGAACCAATAGGGATAACTGACGTTTTTTAGGGTTGGTGACATGGGTGAAGCGGTGACGCAAAGATTGGGCCTAAATTTTTTTTTTGAGCTCTACAACATGGATACACTTTCCAGTCGTGATTCCAAGATTTAATTTTTCGTCACCTCTTGCAACACGGGAGAAAGGGTATTTGACCCTTTTTTTTCGCAGTTAGACATGGTAAAAAGCTTTTACCCGGGTTACTAGTAGCATAATATAATGATAAATTGGGAAACAGATATGAGAAAACACTCTGTCTTCCACTTACAGTACCACGCTTTGAAACGGGAAAAAGGTAAAGTCAGCTAATAATTGTATACCGCCGTGTAACGTCAACATGAAATGTTGGAGGATGATGAAGATGAAGATGACGATGATGATGAACAAAATCGGAAACTGACATTCGCCTATCTCGTGAAACTACTATGCCTCCTCGCTCGCTAACGCTCGCTGCGGGGGCAATAAGATATGGCCATTTTTTAAATTGCCAGGCTCATACATGGAAGAGAAGTAACTGGAAAGTAGGTTAAGTAGGGAGCTTGTTAATGGTTAGAGCTACCATGTATCTTCCACGTTAGTGATCAAGAAAAAGCAGTCACTTGACTAACAAAAAAAAGAAATCTGAAAAGAAATAAAATACTGAATTTTGATATTCTTGTAGAAACTGTTTGGTGTCCGCTTTATAGAGGTAAATTTTAAAGGAGTGGTATCGTCATTTCAAATTTTATGACAAATTTTAGTTTAAAAAATGTATAGTTAACCTGCGTTAAAGCTTTTTTAAAAAAACGTTTTACTTCCGAAGATATTGAGTTTTTAATTTTTTTATAAACCCCCGTCTTTTTTTCTGATGAAAAGCGTGTGACGTCATTGAAAAAGTTTCATTTATTTTTACTTGTTATGTCAGTGCAAAGGAGCGTATTAGTTTCTCATGTTTTCAAAAGTTATGAGTGAGAATTCAAGTGAAGAGGAATCAGATGTTTTCAGCGAAGATGAAGAATGTAGCAATGAGTTTTATTCAAGGATTTCACAGAGAATTTTAGCGGTTTGAGCAATATGGTTTTGACCCAGTTGCTGTAAAGAACATGAAGAAGTCCGGATGATGATTTTGATGACGAAAATGCTTTATCGGAGAGAGTTGGCAACAAACAGTGATGTAAATGTGTTGCAAAGAAGTTTATGCGATCGAAGACGATAAATTTCAAAATAATTTTTTGTACAAATCAAAACGAAAAAAAAATACATGCAATATTGAGATGATCATTGATCGTAGTAAAATTCATATATTGAAAGTTGACGTTTTTCCAATTTTCCGTTTTCCGTGCAGGAGTTCAAGAATCAATAGCTCATTCTATGAAAACAATAATGAAATAATCGGTGAAACGGAATAATATTCAAATGCCCAGTTCGAAGAGAAACACGAAAACAAAAATCGAAAAAAACTTGCACACAGAAAGTAAAAGTTCACCTATGTATAACGAAAAGTGTAGATAAAACATTAAAGTAAAACTCCTTATAACATGTTTACCATCAAATTTCTTCCAAAACATGATTCTTTAAAATATAAGTGACGTAAAGATGGAAGATTGGCCTCGCTTCAACTTTGAAATCCATATTTTTTTTAAATATGAATTTTAGGTTATCTAAACAAACTAATGTTCTGTCCTTTGGTTGAGTCACTGTCAAATCCCACAGCAGCACAAATAACCATGTTTTTCATTAGATTTAAAAAAAATACTTAGTTATTGCTTGAATTTCAAAGAATACTCGCTCGATTTGAATGCAAAACATCGCATCAACACTGAATATAACTTCTTCAATGACGTCACAATTATTACTAATTTATTCAGCATTTTAAGCCTATGTTTTAAAGTGGCATTTTATAGCGAAAAAAAGACTTTTTTTTTCCAAATTAAATTTATTTTGTAGTATCTACATTAAAACAAGGGATATACGAAGAAAAAAAATTTTTTCAAATTTTTTATGACACCACTCCTTTAAGGAGAATGGACCTTTCCCGAATTTCTGTTTAAACACCGTGTTATAGCCTAGCCTCTAAGTTTCGCCTATTTTTCAAACTCTTAATTACTTCTAATTATTCGACTGGTGAACTAAAAGAACGAGTAATTATTACTTACTGAAAACATTATGAAATTAGAGAAACAATAAAATACATAGAAACGAGGCTAAACTTGATAACTAAGCATTAACTCGGCATTAAAACAGAAATTCGGGAAAGGTGTATTGTCGTGTGGGACCTGGAACAAATGTTCGCTTACAGAAGAAGGTGTCCGCTTTAGACTGTCCGCTTTATTATTTTCATTTATTTAAAGTTAGTTTACCATAGATTTACATCTAATTTACACCAACAATAAAAAAAAATTAAAATTTCAAAAATTGAATTCAATAAATTTTGCAAATATTACAAGTACATAGATTTAATAGTTTGAGCTCGGACAATCTCGATTTAAAAGTGGAAATATCTTTGGAATCCTTGATTTCATCCGGAAGTTTGTTCCACAAGATGCTCGCTCGGAAGGAAAAAGAATTAAAGCCATGGCGTACGGTTAGGACGTTTTTACGAACTGAAAGGAGATTTGTACTACGAAGGGTATATGTAATCTTCCTAGACGGAAACAACCATGACATGAAGACAGGATTTCCAAGATTCTGTGATTTAAAGACTTCAGAAAGTAATTGACGAAGGTGTAATTCATGAATAGTTATAAGACTACGTTCGGACACCTCTTCTGTCTCAGGAGGAATCGAGTTTAGGATTTTCAATCCACGTTCAAAAACTTTCTGAATTCGTAGATAAAGTGTCTTACTGCAAAACATCCAAACGATAGGGGCATACATAAACTTGGAAATAATAAATGCGTTAAATAATAATATAGATTGTTTATAGCTAATTAACTTCCTAATTCTGTTGAATCTAGTGACATTGTAGTTTGCTGATTGACAAAGATTTAAAATATGTGTTTCAAACGAAAGTTTAGAATCAAATTCAATGCCAAGTAGCACAACAGAATCAGAGTTTTTGATAATAACATTTTCAATTTTGATTTCTGTAGATTGGTCTATATTGTTACCTAGCAGCATCATCTGAAACTTTTTCGGATTTGCCACAAGCATGTTTGCTTTGAACCATTCTAGGACGATTGCGAGGTCAGATGTAAGATTCGATAGAATGGTCTCTATGCTTGTGTCACACGAAAAGAGAGTGCTGTCATCCGCAAAGTTACAGATGCTGGCTGGATCTACTGTGGATAAAAGATCATTAATGAATATATTGAATAGAAGAGGACCAAGAATTGAACCCTGTGGGACACCGAGGAAAATTTCTAGCCAACTGCTGAAACAGGATTCAATTCTCGTTCTCTGATGTCTGTTACTCAGATAATTTTTTATAAGACGTAGACTTTGAAGATTTAAACCATAAGCAGATAGTTTAGCAATAAGAAGGTTGTGATCCAAAGTATCAAAGGCTTTGGATAAGTCGATTAAAATAGTTCCGACTTTTCCCTTGTTGTCCAGAGATTGTTTCCACTTAGAAAGAAGTCGAAGAAGGGCATGCTGTGTGCTATGCTTTGATCTAAAACCGCACAAAAACACAGAAAAACTATCTCGAAAAAACCTTTCCAGCTGATTATGAATTATTCGTTCAAAAACTTTAGAGAATGCTGGTAAGAGACTGATAGGCCGATAGTTAGCTTTATCAAATTTATCATCTTTCTTGTGAACTGGAGAGACTTCGGCCAGTTTGAGACTGGAAGGAAAAGTTGACGAGAAGATCATATCATTCACAAAATTTGTTAGCCAAGGTACGATGGTTGGTTTAGCAAGTTTCAAAAATTTGATTTGAATATTTCCACATACACTTTTCTTCGGGTTTAGCATTTTCAACACGTTTTCCACATGATCTTCAGATACAGGGGTGAACTGGAATTGGTTGGCTCCAGCACTTTCTTTTATTTTCAGTATGCTAGGATGATTTTTGTATTTAAGAACAATATTTGATACTTCATCGTAAGCCGGCTCGATATTATTGGGAGGGCTCCACTGCTCGATGTTCAGATTTTTGGTAATGGTAGTAAAATAATTATTGAAAAGGTTTGCAATTTGATTGTTGCTTTCGATTAATTCATCATCTTCTTGTAGAGAGATTCTTTCATGAATGATGTCTGCATCAGAAAAGAAAGGTTTCAGGGTTGACCACATTGATTGGGACGTGCCAAGCTTAGCATAGAATTTCTTCCTGGTGGATCGATTCAATGAGACAACGCGATTTCTTTGACGTTTGTAAAGAGTCAACCAGTACGGATCTTTACTTTTTCTTGACTTGTTTTTATAAAAAGATCGTAACATTATTGCTTTGCGAATTTCCTTGGTTATGTAAGGCTTATGGTTTCCCCGGACACGGTTGGTTTTCTTTGGGGCATGTCTATTTAGAACTTTTTCAAAAACAACTTGGAAGTGTTCAAAGTGTTCAATATTTTCATTAGATAGAGTATCTTTAAGATCTTTGTTGAAGTCATCGAGGGAAAATTTTCGAAGGCGACGATATGGAATATTTTTTGGTTTGAGTTTTGGTACAGTTTTCTTGAGGACGGTGCAGATAAAAGTATGGTGGTCACTGACGTCATTCTTTATTGCTCTGCTATGTTGGAAGCATCGATAACGATTGGTAAGTATAAGATCAATGCATCGACCTTTTTCAGATTTAAAACAGGTTGGTGTATTTATCATGTTTTTTAGAGACGAAGTTTCCATGAATTCGCGAACATGGGTGTCATCGGTTTCTTCATTGAAATCACCAAGTAACAAAATATTTTCATAAGTAGAAAAACTGTCAATTAGGTTTGAGATTTGATCGAGGAAGTAAGTGAGACGTGTGGTTCTTGGGTTGCGATAAATATTGAGAACTAGCCATTTTGTCGTTCTGACATTCAGCTCCAAAGCTATACATTCGATGTCATTTGGAAGATTTGGGCAGTTTAATTCTCGTGATGAAATGTGCGATTTTACATAAACAAGTAAGCCGCCACTACTGTCTGTGAGATCTTTACGGTACGGTTTTTTGAATTTATCAATCATGAATTGAGCGGTTGTAAAGGAATGATTGAGCTTGGTTTCACTTATACAAAGCACATCGATAAACTAGGGAGGTTTCTTTGTAAGAGTTTATTAAGGATTCGTTGGAATACATGTTTTTGGCCGTCTAAAGGAAGTGTCCGCTTTAGAGAATGTCTGCAACATAAGAAGACTTCATATGCTAGTTGCAAAAAACGGACAGTTACTTTAGCGAAGAAATCAACAGAAACGCAGCAAACAGATATTCATCGTCCTGATTTTACTCAGAATAGTATCCTTGCTAACCAGTTTTTTCTTACAGTAGATGAAGATGAGTCACCATGATTGTTTTTTTCTTCTTTCCTACTTTCGTTATCTCATGGTTACCACAGCTAGATCAGATAAGATGCAATTGTAGGTTTGTTTACAAGTTTAAGAAATATTCGAAATTTTTATCAAAGAGCATTTGAAATCTGTTATATTTGCACAAGGATGTTGAGAATTTTGGGTTGATTTGTTAAAGTTAGCGGTTGCCCCACAAGACTAACGAAAAAAAATCAAGATTTTGATGAACTAATTATTTACTCTATTCAAATCGACGAAAGGATGTGTCATCTTTTTATAAAAATTTTTTGGAACAACGAGTGCTGACGTAACATGCCAAAAACGATCGAAAATGTCAACAAAAAAGGTCGTTATCGAATTTTGCAAAATTGTTTTTCTTATAATTTTTCATAGTGTTACATACAAGTTTTAATTTTTGTCTCGGAAAGTGAGCTTAGAGTCAAGTTATGCTATGTTCTTTCCAAAGTTTCTTAAGATTTTATTTTTACTGTAAATTGATAGTAAGGTGCTCAAAGTAAGTTTATTCATCAATTACTACAAGACAGAGGTATTATAAAGATATGGTCAAGCTGATATTAAGCGTGGCCACACTTAAACGACACAGAGCAGACATTTGTCGGTAGAACATATTCTTATACACAAACTCTTCGATTTAAGCATAATTTTGTTGTTACAACGCATGTCATGAAATTTGTTTTACTGAGGCAGCTTTGAAATTCTCTTTCGGTATACGTGTAAATGGTTTCTCTTCTTAAAAAGATCACACAGGAGGAGAACCTATTGGTTTTTAAACATTTTGATTGCTCGAAAAAAAGTTTACCCGTCTCAGACAGTCAGGCAAGGATACGTAAGGATACACTGGCAAACATGCTGCCACCTTCTGCCACTGCTGGTTTTTGTCCAAAATGTTTAATCAGTTAGTTTCGTTGTATTTAGTTGTTGTATTGTTTTCAAAGCCAAGTCAACGTGGAATATAAAACTAACAATAATAATAAAAACAAAACGTTATTCCTATCAGTTCATCAGCCAAAAAAAGTCACGTTCGATTGGGGTTGCAATGTATTTGCTTCGAACTCACGTCGCACTCAAAAAAAGAAATAATTTCCCTCACAACTCAATCTACCATTTTGCGTGACTTACAAACAAACAAACAAAAAAACAAACGGAGAATCGGCTATTAATATATAGACTAGCTGCCAAGGCAGCGTCGCTCGCCGCCCATGTCCTTCTTAAGCCTGCGATGGGTTCACGAAAAATAAAATTAAGGATTTAGCAATAATAAATGTGCCCATGTTGTAGAGCTCGAAAAACTGATCAAAAAAATGTATGGGATCGATTTGCTACGACCAACCGTTACGGAGATATTGTTGATCAAAATTTTGATGACGTCATAGACCCGTCCCCCCCAAAAAATTAGACCCAAATTTTTCGTCACCCCATCGCCTGTATCGCGGACCCCAAAAAACGTCAGTTATCCCTATTGGTTACGGAGATAATTTTCCCTAAACGTCGCATTCGATTAGGGTCTCAATACAATGGTTTCACGCTGACATCGCACAAAATAAAATAAAATAATTACTCACATAACTCAATCTACCATTTTGCGTGACTTACAAACAAACAAACAAACAAACAGACAGACAGACAGACGGAGAATCGGCTATTAATATATAGACTAGCCGCCAAGGCGGCGTCGCTCGCCGCCCATGTCCACCTTCAGTATGCGTTGGGTTCACGAAAAATAAAATTAAGGATTTACCAATAATAAGTGTGCCCATGTTGTAGAGCTCGAAAAACTGATCAAAAAAATGTATGGGATCGTTTTGCTACGACCAACCGTTACGGAGATATTTTTGATCAAAATTTTGATGACGTCATAGACCCGTCCCCAAAAAAAATTAGACCCAAATTTTTCGTCACTCTATGGCCTGCATCGCGGACCCCAAAAAACGTCAGTTATCCCTATTGGTTACCGAGATAATTTTCCCTAAACGTCGCATTCGATTAGGGTCTCAATACAATGGTTTCACACTGACGTCGCACAAAATAAAATAAAATAATCACTCTCACAACTCAATCTACCATTTTGCGTGACTTACAAACAAACAAACGCACAAACAAACAAACAAACAGAGAATCGGCTATTAATATATAGACTAGCCGCCAAGGCGGCGTCGCTCGCCGCCCATATCCACCTGCTCTGTATCACTGTATCAATAAACGTCAAATTTCCTTATAAACGGCTCGTATAACTTGTGCTCAACCAGAAGCAGATTCGAAGTCACAACCTCTGGTAAAACCAATCTTTTATCAGTGTAACAATACACTCAAAACGTAGAGAGAGAAAACTTCAACTTTTTATTAGCTTTTGTTTTAAAAAAGTTACGCGCTCTAACATGGGTGCTATCAAACATGGGGGGAATGGTTTCTCTTCTTAAAAAGTTCACACGGAGGAGAGAAAAAAGGCACGTGCTAAATGAATAAATAGAATAAAAAAACGTTCGATCAGAACGCTATACAATTAAAAGAAGAAATTAATTTATTAAAAGAAAAGCAAAAAAAAAACATTTTGTTTTGACAGTCAGGCAAGAGTTAGTGGCAAACCGAACATGCTGCTACGTTCTGCCACTGCTGCTTTTTGTCCAAAATGTTTAATCAGTTAGTTTCTTTGTATTTAGTTGATGTATTGTTTTCAAAGTCAAGTCAACATGGAATATAAAACTAACACAATAATGATAAAAAGAAAACGTTATTCCTATTAGTTCATCAGCCAAAAAAAGTCACGTTCGATTGGGGTTGCAATGTATTTGCTTCGAACTCACGTCGCACACAAAAAAAGAAATAATTTCGCTCACAACTCAATCTACCATTTTGCGTGACTTACAAACAAACAGACAGACAGACGGAGAATCGGCTATTAATATATAGACTAGACGCCAAGGCGGCGTCGCTCGCCGCCCATGTCCACTGTCCATATATCACTGTATCAATAAACGTAAAATTTCCTTATAAACGGCTCGTACAGTACAACTTGTGTTCAACCAGAAGCAGATTCGAAGTCACAACCTCTGGTAAAACCAATCTTTTATCAGTGTAACAATACACTCAAAACGTATAGAGAGAAAACTTCAACTTTTTATTAACTTTTGTTTTAAAAAAGTTACGTGCTCTAACATGGGTGCTATCAAACGTAAGGGGGAAATGGTTTCTCTTCTTAAAAAGATCACACGGGAGGAGAGAAAAAAGGCACGTGCTAAATGAATAAAGTGAATAAAAAAAAACGTTCGATCTGATTAAAATAGATTAAAAGGAATCCATCAAAACAAATTAAGACAACTATTATGACAAAAGCAAAAAAAAATATTTTGTTTTATGATACTCTTTTTTTACACATTTTGATTGCTCGAAAAAATGTTCACCCGTCTCAGACAGTCAGGCAAGGATACGTTAGGATACACTGGTAAACCGCACATGCTGCCACGTTCTGCCAAGGCTGCTTTTTGTCCAAAATGTTTTATCAGTTAGTTTCTTTGTATTTAGTTGATGTATTGTTTTCAAAGCCAAGTCAACGTGGAATATAAAACTAACAAAATAATAAAAACGAAACGTTATTCCTATTAGTTCATCAGCCAAAGAATGTCACGTTCGATTGGGGTTGCAATGTATTTGCTTCGAACTCACGTCGCACACAAAAAAAGAAATAATTTCGCTCACAACTCAATTTACCATTTTGCGTGACTTACAAACAAACAAACAAACAAACAAACAGACAGACAGACAGACAGAGAATCGGCTATTAATATATAGACTAGACGCCAAGGCGGCGTCGCTCGCCGCCCATGTCCACTGTCCATGTATCACTGTATCAATAAACGTAAAATTTCCTCATAAACGGCTCGTAACTTGTGTTCAACCAGAAGCAGATTCGAAGTCACAACCTCTGGTAAAACCGATCTTTTATCAGTGTAACAATACACTCAAAACGTATAGAGAGAAAACTTCAACTTTTTATTAACTTTTGTTTTAAAAAAGTTATGCGCTCTAACATGGGTGCTATCAAACATGGGGGGAATGGTTTCTCTTCTTAAAAAGTTCACACGGAGGAGAGAAAAAAGGCACGTGCTAAATGAATAAATAGAATAAAAAAACGTTCGATCAGAACGCTATACAATTAAAAGAAGAAATTAATTTATTAAAAGAAAAGCAAAAAAAAAACATTTTGTTTTGACAGTCAGGCAAGAGTTAGTGGCAAACCGAACATGCTGCTACGTTCTGCCACTGCTGCTTTTTGTCCAAAATGTTTAATCAGTTAGTTTCTTTGTATTTAGTTGATGTATTGTTTTCAAAGTCAAGTCAACATGGAATATAAAACTAACACAATAATGATAAAAAGAAAACGTTATTCCTATTAGTTCATCAGCCAAAAAAAGTCACGTTCGATTGGGGTTGCAATGTATTTGCTTCGAACTCACGTCGCACACAAAAAAAGAAATAATTTCGCTCACAACTCAATCTACCATTTTGCGTGACTTACAAACAAACAGACAGACAGACGGAGAATCGGCTATTAATATATAGACTAGACGCCAAGGCGGCGTCGCTCGCCGCCCATGTCCACTGTCCATATATCACTGTATCAATAAACGTAAAATTTCCTTATAAACGGCTCGTACAGTACAACTTGTGTTCAACCAGAAGCAGATTCGAAGTCACAACCTCTGGTAAAACCAATCTTTTATCAGTGTAACAATACACTCAAAACGTATAGAGAGAAAACTTCAACTTTTTATTAACTTTTGTTTTAAAAAAGTTACGTGCTCTAACATGGGTGCTATCAAACGTAAGGGGGAAATGGTTTCTCTTCTTAAAAAGATCACACGGGAGGAGAGAAAAAAGGCACGTGCTAAATGAATAAAGTGAATAAAAAAAAACGTTCGATCTGATTAAAATAGATTAAAAGGAATCCATCAAAACAAATTAAGACAACTATTATGACAAAAGCAAAAAAAAATATTTTGTTTTATGATACTCTTTTTTTACACATTTTGATTGCTCGAAAAAATGTTCACCCGTCTCAGACAGTCAGGCAAGGATACGTTAGGATACACTGGTAAACCGCACATGCTGCCACGTTCTGCCAAGGCTGCTTTTTGTCCAAAATGTTTTATCAGTTAGTTTCTTTGTATTTAGTTGATGTATTGTTTTCAAAGCCAAGTCAACGTGGAATATAAAACTAACAAAATAATAAAAACGAAACGTTATTCCTATTAGTTCATCAGCCAAAGAATGTCACGTTCGATTGGGGTTGCAATGTATTTGCTTCGAACTCACGTCGCACACAAAAAAAGAAATAATTTCGCTCACAACTCAATTTACCATTTTGCGTGACTTACAAACAAACAAACAAACAAACAAACAGACAGACAGACAGACAGAGAATCGGCTATTAATATATAGACTAGACGCCAAGGCGGCGTCGCTCGCCGCCCATGTCCACTGTCCATGTATCACTGTATCAATAAACGTAAAATTTCCTCATAAACGGCTCGTAACTTGTGTTCAACCAGAAGCAGATTCGAAGTCACAACCTCTGGTAAAACCGATCTTTTATCAGTGTAACAATACACTCAAAACGTATAGAGAGAAAACTTCAACTTTTTATTAACTTTTGTTTTAAAAAAGTTATGCGCTCTAACATGGGTGCTATCAAACGTATGGGGGAAATGGTTTCTCTTCTTAAAAAGTTCACACGGAGGAGAGAAAAAAGGCACGTGCTAAATGAATAAATAGAATAAAAAAACGTTCGATCAGAACGCTATACAATTAAAAGAAGAAATTAATTTATTAAAAGAAAAGCAAAAAAAAAAAAACATTTTTGTTTTGATATGATACCCTTTTTTTACCTATCGGTTTTTAAACAAATTTGATTGCTCAAAAAAAATGTTCACCCGTCTCAAACAGTCAGGCAAGAGTCAGTGGCAAACCGAACATATGCTGCCACGTTCTGCCACTGCTGCTTTTTGTCCAAAATGTTTAATCAGTTAGTTTCTTTGTATTTAGTTGATGTACTGTTTTCAAAGCCAAGTCAACGTGGAATATAAAACTAACAATAATGATAAAAATAAAACGTTATTCCTATTAGTTCATCAGCCAAAAAAAGTCACGTTCGATTGGGGTTGCAATGTATTTGCTTCGAACTCACGTCGCACACAAAAAAAGAAATAATTTCGCTCACAACTTAATCTACCATTTTGCGTGACTTACAAACAAACGAACAAACAAACAAACAAACAAACAGACAGACGGAGAATCGGCTATTAATATATAGATAGTAAACATGATTTTTTGTTCCTATTATGTAGATGTTATTATGATCAACAAATGTTTAATTCGATCTATACCAGTGGAAAATTTGCTACAAATCACCCAGAATGTCACTGCGATGAAGAATGTTTTTATTGAAATGCTGCATTTATTTCTATAGAAATGCACTCCTTCGCAGCGGTTGATTTTTTTTTTTTTATTCGATTTTATTGTTCGCAAACATTATTGTGGTACTAATTAAATTTTTGTCGGATTGATGGTAAATTTTGTCGGACAAACCTTACGGTAGCGTAGAGGCGTATGACGTTTAATGTTGACACGTCATATGAAATAGATTCAGTTCTTTGGAGCTTCGGTTCCAGAGTAAAAATTTGCTTCAAATATTTTAGGGTGACAGAAATAGTCTTGGAATGTTGTTTTGTTTCAATGTTCAATATTTGCATAGAAATAAGAAATTACGAATGTCTAGGACAGTGTGCCAACTACAAAGAATCATTTGCAAAGTTTGAGGAATCAAAAACCGAAGATTTTGTAAGAAAATTTTTTTAAAAAACTGCACTAACATTATTAACATACTAAATCAATGCGATGGAGTACATCTTTATTGAAACATGCACGCAATTAAAATGCTTATATCTCTCCCAATCTCTTGTAATTCCCTTCTCGAACGAGTCTGGGCATGCGCAGTGGTGTTCACAATAAGAAGTAAATATTTGACTAAAAGCAAAAGTGTTTAACGATGTATATTACTCATCTATACCTTCGATTACTGGAAGTACTTGAATCTTTTCTTATAGAATTGATTAAATAATAGTCAACCGCTCGAAACAACTATTGAAGAAACTATTTGGCAATATGAAGGTGGCGAATGCGATCAGCATGATGGGAAATTGTAGTGGACCAATATTTAACAAAGCTGTCGAGAACAGTAAACCTAAGCATAAACACGGTAAGTGAAGAATGGGTTGCCCAATTAACATTACTGTGTAAATCTAGAACAAACGTCGGCGTCGGGATATTGTCGTAGAATCGTAGCCACTGTTCCACTTGTAAGGAAGCGAATTCACGTGCATAGATGACGTTACCTTCAAGATAAATGTGTATTTCAGTTTGTGTGCACAAATTTCTAGCCAGCCAAACTTCTCGTTTTAAATCTTATCAAGAACGAAGCATAGCCGTTAAACCTGCTCACACTGACCCAAACAATTTTAGGAAGGATTGCACTGCAAACTTAGCTGGTTAATGAGTCGGAGGTGATGCATCTTGCCGATTTTGTTTCGATTTTGATTTCCTGTTACAGTTTTTCGATTTGTAGCTACTTTGTATACACTATCATACATACGATACAATTACGGATTTTATTTTATGAAATCTCCGACAATTAACACTATATTCTCCCAAACCCCACTCGCATATTACAAGAACCCAGTACCCTACCCACTTGAGTTTCCTAGAAAGTAATATTAGTTACGCTTCTGTTTCAGCCCCTAAAAAGCATAGTCGTAACGAACGTGTTGTAGTCGACAATACATGTGAATTAGCCAAAGAAGAAGTTGAGACTGGGGACAAGAGGAGAACAAAATCTTTCAATGTCACATTCAATATAGTGAAGACGCCCATGTTTAGCAAAAAACGCAGTTACACCATGATGGAATGAGATTGGGAAGCGCGATTAAGAATGGATTGTACATTAACCTTTTCTTTTTATAATTAGTAAACACAATTATAAGCAACACTAGGCTGGAATTTTGAAGAAGTTTTTAACAACTGGTTTCTCGATTACGAGACCCGTATCTATAAATTTCTATAAAGATGATTTTACACTTAGTGGAATACTTTACTTTAAGTCAACAGCTTTTTTTTAATGCTGCGAAAACTTAAGGTCGAATTCAACTTTTCTGTCATGGAGTATTTTGAAAGCTAATCAAATAACTTTATTTGAGATCTGTGGTAGAACATAACGACCCCTTAGAATATTTTGGTTTACGCTTATGACCTAACCCTAACCCTAACCCTAACCCAACAATAACAAAGAAAATCTAACAAGTCATAAGCGTAAACCACGTGGGGTCAAAATATTCTAAGGGGTCATTACATTCTACTTTAGATCACGTGATGAAAGTAATAGCGGAATATTCCACCTAGTGTAAACTTAGCTTTAAAGGGTTATCAATATCTTCTGCTATTTACGATGTTACAGCTGGCACATGAATATTTTTCTTACGGTTTTCTTACCACTTCAGCAAGATTTCAGCCTACGATCAAGAAAAAGCTTAAACAACACAGGCTAAGTTCGAAAATAATGTTGCTTATAAAAAAACATTTTAACTTGATTTGAACAGATTTCTCACAGTTGCTGTTGTGTAGTTATTAGATATATCTAACATATCAAATTTATTTGCCATAAAATTGGTGTAAATAACTATTTGCTTTGTATAAAAAGTATCTTCTGTTGACAATGCTCCTCATAATTGATAGGTAACGCTTAAAGGTCGTTATTTGAAATTGTTTGAGGCTTGACTTTGACTTTACTTTAGTCTATTAGACTTCTCGCTATAAACTTAATAATTGAGGAGGTATCATGTGTTTGTAAACAACCTACTGTCAGGGACCTCGGAGCAAAATTTCATTTGGGGTGGCTGACTAATTAGAGCCAAGAAAATTTTGCGAATTTTGTTGGATTAGAATTGCTAAAACTGTAAAAACAGTGATAACTTATAAAAAAACCCTTAGCCATCCTGCCCCGTCGTCCCTGACTCTGAAATTTTCACTGAGGCGGACAGCATTACATAACATTACTGTATTAGCAGTTATCAACTTGAGCATAACATAAGAAAGAGCATTAATATTAATCAATATAAAAGTTGTTTTTTTTTTTCTTCCTTATTCATCAGCCTATGCATTGAAGAGGTTTTTACATCGAGATGTTCATATTAAGTTTACAGCGGCTTGTATTTTACAGTTAATTTCAGATTGCCAACAACGTTATCATGGATGTAATGTTCTTTAAAATAATGTAATTGTAATATTCTCCAGTGAAAAACAGCTGATAAAACCTGAGAAAAAATACGATGAACCAAAATGGTGAGTGGTGACCGCCTTATTAGCGAGTAGTGGTCTAACAGAAAGAAGAAAATCTCGTATTTATGATCTTTTCCTTCTTTGTGATGTGAGAAGGAGCGGAGAAGATTTCCGCAATGTAGGTAGACTTATACTTTGAGAAATGTTTCGTAACACAATAAACTCGTGGAAAATAGGTGAATTAGTTTAGTAACTGGGAATTTTTAGGCCTGGTTTACATTCATAAAGGTTGGTTGTTCCGGCCGCCGAATCAGTAAAAAGAAAAAATTTCCGTATTCTGGTAATATAAAAATATCAACCTCGAACCCAGGGTCTCTTGCCTTCTCGATATAAGGACGGCAGCAAGAACGTCCCCTTCTCCTGCCCCGCCCAAAAGGAAGAAATTCGTGTAAGCTTAGTCATTGTCACTATTAGTATATAGATTCTACCATAGCAGTGTTTGGTGAATAATATAAAATGGTAGCTAGAATAATATTACTTTGTATATAGATGTCTCTTCTTTACCATCTTGACCTTCGCGCTGTCTCGAACATTTTACCGCGTCCATTGAGAGTTCGATATACGGATAGCAGTTATTCGTATATCGAAAAGGCAAGAGACCCTGGGTTCGAGGTTGGTCTACAGTCGAGTTCCGCTATCTCGTGTTAAAAAAAGAAAGCATTGGTACTTTCTAAGATTGCTCTATTGATGCATATCGGGACCAATAACTTTGCTTACTTTTTGTGTTAAGATCGTCATTTGGTTGTGTGGGCCAACACGTGATCATGCATCTTCTAAAAAGGGATTTAAAATTTTGTAAAATTTTCAAAAATCTTTACGTGTAAAACCCCCTTAATGTGTCCTGTTGGATGTTCTGACGTGATTTAAACTACACCTTTGTCTTATTTGAAAACAATTTATTGTTTTGTTGATTTCCTTTGTTAGTAAGAACAATAGTTCGAATTCAATTCTCCAATTGGATATTCCAGAGCATCTTGAATGCGAGGTCAAATTTGTTGACTAGAACATCACACAGTGTGTAGTTAGGAAATTGGTGAATTTTCGGAAATTGGTCCAACTTTGGCACGAATTGCCCAATCTGGCTCAAATCTGACAAATTGACCGACAACTCCGAAATCATCACTTTCCAATCATTTGTTGTGCAATTTTTTATGAAAATTGAAGAATGTTCGAATTTTGCCCAAAATTTGGCCTTGACTACGAACACTTGGCAACGATTTCATGCTCTGTAGTGGTTTTAGGTTTGGTACACTGCAAATTGTGAAGCCAGATACTTTACGTGTAATTTTCGCGGACAGTAGTAGTAACACGTGTTTGAAAACGGTATTTTCGCTTCACTGTTATATCGCAAAAACGATAATAAGGCATTTCTGGATCAGCAGTCAAAAATTGTATTTGTATACATGGAATCGTATTCTTGGATATTCATGGAATCGTCCGAAGAATTGAAGAAACGGCTGCAAAAACTTCAGAATGCAGCAACAAGTTATGTCACCAACCACTATAGTAAAACTTCTGACACCGTCAACCTAAACTGGCTTCCGATCAAAGAAAGGATGGAGTTCTCAGCAGCAAAGATAGCATACAAATCCATCTACGATGAGCACTGGCCTGAACATCTGAAGAATCGATTTCGTGAACCAAATGAACGTCTACAAAATACAAGAAATTTAAAACTGCCGAAGTCAAATATCAAGAAATCAGACGTAAAGCCGGATCTCCACTAGACGATTTTTAAGACGATCGTCTTAAATTTTCGCGACGACACATGCGCAGAAGAGTAAAACTGATCGCCGCGGCGAAGATATTCTCTCGACGAAAAGTAGAAATGACTTTAACTTTTCGTCATGCGAACGACGATCGTCAAATTTTAAACCAATGGCATTGCAGTAATTTCCAATTTTCGAACATGACCATCATAACCAGTTTCAAGATAGCTGATGACAATGTGGAAGGACACACTACTGTTGATATTAACACAGTCAATATTAATATTCTTTTTCAGACGATTTTAAGAGTGACCTCCACTTGACGATTTTTTGGTCGCGAACTTTTTCGTCTAGTGGAGATCCGGCTTAACTAGCCAAGTGTTTAACGATTTACCATTGAGCATACGCAATGAAAGTAATTTTGCAAACATCATAAAAAAATCCAAGAGATACCTTTACGACAAGGCTCTTGCCAGAACAATTTCTGAATGACTTCTATAACTAATGTTGTGTCAATTTGTTTTGTTTTTTTTCACGTTCTTTTATACAACACACATGCACAATTTCAACGCTATTTCAGGAGAAGAGCCAATGTAATTAAAATTACAAATGATAAGATTAATGGTTAAAAATTATTTTATACAAAATGTATATATACACATATACACACAATCACATACCTACATATAATTATGGTAAAAATGAATTGTTAAAGTGAATAAGAAAAATAAAAATTAATTAAAGCAATCGAGCTAAAGCATTGTCTAAATAAAATTGCTTTGTATTAGTTCTAAAAGAACTTTCCTTTGACGATTCACGAAGAATTCTCGGAAGCTCGTTGAAAAGAGTCACAGCTCTTGAATTAAACGTGTTTTTGTGTCCGCTTTTGATAATGGTTGGACCAACGTCATATTTCCTTTTGGTTCTGCAAACTTCAACTTCAGATATGTTGGGTACTTCTCGTAATGTTTTCCATTTCTTCAGCTTCTGTAGTCGAGTGCTCTCTCATCATGTCGAGACCACAGCGATTCTTTATTTGGTTCTGCTCATATGGGTCAGTAAAAGAAAACCGAAACAGTGTCATTATGGTCCAGTACCTAGATTTGTAGGCTCCTGGTGGTACTATTGAGTACATCATGTGACACCTTTGAAAATTGCCCTTTGGTTGCTATGGTTACTATCTTATGTGAAGAAAATGCCGAAAAATATTGTTTATTGACAGGACTCGTTTTTTATCTCAACAAAATACCGGTATAATGCATGATCATTCATCATTATTCTCGTGTGATGTTTATGATTCTAAAATAAAAACATGCCTAAAAGTAGCAAGTTTTGCGTTCTGCCGCATATTTTCCTCTGCTTTAAATTTTTGTACTGTTTCATGGTCCTAGTGTGCGAGGTCAGAACGAAAGATGAAAATCATCTATTAAACTCGACGCCTAACTCAGTGATTCAGTTCGTTGCAGAAAAATTAGCCACGCGTTGAACTTGATAAAGTCAATGGTTGATATTTGTTTTGATTATGTTAAGGGAAATCTTTCTTGTGGTGGTGTTTTTTCATACTTATTATGTGTTCTTCTGCAGCTGCTCTGAAAATGGTATTTATTCAATAAATTTATTTTCTTTTTCTTTTTATTTGTAATCTTTTTTACTCCTCTTCGTAGCATATTTTTCATGACTTTTTTTAATAGATAAAAACATCTCCTTCGATTATGTTGCCATCCGGCAGTTATTGAAAAAGGCGTTTAACGGCTATCCGGATTACCGATCACACTTCGTGAATTACGGCGACAGAAATGTTCATTACACAAGAAACACAGTTTATGAAGGTATAACAAGAGCCAGATGGCGCAAAACGGTAGCAGCAAAAGTACTTGCCACAAGAATACTTTTAAATTTGAAATTTTACTTAAAGTTCTTAAACGTTCTGTAAACGTTATTTCTTGAGATATCTTACTGGTGGAAAACAGGCATAAACGATATTATAATGTTTAAAATTACTAACTCGTGTAAATAGGGTCTAATCGCAACACACCAGCAATTTAATTTATTAGAAGACAAAAGAATTATACATGCATGAGCTGTTTATAACGTACGTTTTTTTTATAAGAGCTTATGTAGAAAAAAAACGCGTTTCTTCGAAAAAAAAATGTATGTTTTGAATTATAATTTTTTGAAACCGAAAATGAATTCAAACAGATAACTGCCTTTTTTTAACTCGATTTTTGAAAACCTTGATGTTCAAAGACAGAACAGATAGCTAACAAACGTAGAAAGTAATAAGAAAGTCTGATCTGTGCTTTACTGACACGAAAAACATATCTATTTTCAAGTGCCAAAGTTCATTGATTCAGTACCATAAAAGTAACTAAAAGTCCCAGTTTTATGTAGACCTATTTGATTAATATCCATTCCTTCATCAATTAAGTGATAAAATATCAAAGAAAACGTATTTTAAATGTATGTGATTGAAAACCTTCGAAAATTCAAAAGGCTGCGTTCGTTCATTAGAATGTATATTGAGTTTTTAGTGGGGATTCGCATACTCTAAATCGTAGGCTAAAAACTGCCGTTTCGGCCGGAGTAGTAGTAGTAGTAGTAGGAGTAGTAGTAGGAGTCCAAGGGTGTTTTAATACGGTATTCGCTTTCGCTGCTACCGTAATAACGATCGTTCAATGTGAAGTTGGATATGGTCTAAAATACTCAACAGATTTCCTTCAGTATTTTTATCTACGAAAGTGTGTAAGGCTGATACACAGTTTTTTATCATCAATAAAATTGTTGAGCTCAATAATTATGCTTCAATATTTAAACAACTCTCAGGCCTCAAATCATGCTTAAGTGATACTTTAGTTTCTTATTTTGGGTATAGATCACTTTCTAATTGTCATGTTGCTTGTAAATGTGTTCCTTTCTCAATAATTACTTAACCGTAACCTTAACCCAACCCTAACCCCGGGGGTGAAAATATTCTAAGGGGTCATTATATTCTACTACAGATCACACTTCAAAATTTATTTTTGGTTATGATTTAGTTCTGCAGTGGATTTAGTTTTTTGAGGGTCATTTTATGTTTTATTAATAGACATTCTCATTTCACCCATTGGGCAAAATCGTCAAAAAAAAAAAAAACCCACTGCGACGAAGCGCATTTCCATGGGAATTCTATGTATGCTTGTGTCGTTTTATAAAAAGTACTCCCCCGCAATGAGATTTGACCATCGGGCACTCACTCACAGTTTTCAGTTTGTACAGGATGTTAAGTCTTCTATACTTTAGGAATGGCGAAAATCATGTATAGAAATGGCGGGTTTGATATTTTACTGACTGATGGGAAAGTATTGAAGCTCGAGGGAAATACTTATTACTCCGAAGTTGAGCGAAACACCGAGCTTTTTCGTTGCGACAAAAGTAAGTTAATAGAAACCTATTTGAACCGTTTTTAAAACCTTTGTTGATACCTATGCTAGCACAATGTCTTAGGGGAATTTTGTTTTGAGTTCTTGTGTCCTGAGCACACTTTGTTTTGGTAAACTGCCACGGATACATAACACAAACATATTCACTGAATGTTTGCTACTAGTCATTTAGTAGTGTAAATACCTCTTTCAAGAATCTTTGTTTAAACACCGTGTTTTGACCAAGATAATTCATTCAGCCCCTTTTAAATATCCAAATGGCTGTTATCGTCATGGAGGGAGTTTTAATAAAACAGGGTAATTCGCCGTCCCTGTGATGTAACTAATTATCCCCTAAAAACTGAATATAACTGCTATAATGTAAAACATCAAAACACCTGTGAAAATGTTTCTGTTCCACGGGGCATTTTTAATGATTTCTTCTCATTGCATTATGGGATTTGTATTCATGTATTAAGGAGGTACTAGCATTCCAGAAACTGTCAATTATAAAGTAATGAAGTAGTAACATCGGTGAAACTACATCAAAACGACGTTAGATGTACTTAATAGGTTACGTCATGGTTTGAGACAGAACTTCACGAAATGTGTATTCTGCCGAACCGGAAAACCTATTCGTGTTCGTGTAAGTGTAGCCAAACAACAAAAGAATGGCTGGTCAGTTTTTTTTTAAAGAAAAGGCGGACTGGGGGAGACAGAGCGTATTGTGAAGATCCAGTCCATATTATAAGGTTTTTCCTAAGTTTTTCCTTTCGAAACGATTGGGCACATCATGCTTTATATTTAAGTGTTGTACGATATTATAAGAAGGATTGTGACGTAGTATGCCTATATTTTATGAAACAATGAAAAGACTCTTAATCAATAAAATCGCACATCAAACAAATCAACCGCGAGGCAAATTCATAACAAGAAGTCACGTGGCTTCAAGATTTCAGGGCTTATCTTCCAATTGCATAACTACTCTCAACAAAACAGCATTCTCTAAACACAACATTTTAAATAGTGAAACTTTTATAGAAGTTAAAGAGTTCCACCCAATTTTTTTCAAATCTGAAAAATGACTGCCAAATTCGAGATCAGCACCTTTCAAATTGCGCAAATTCTTATGAAAATTGGAGAATCTTCGAAACTTAGTTTGAATTTGACCCGAATTGGGAATTTGCTAACGAGCTCATATAAAACTTTCAAGAACTTGTTCATAATTTGGAGCAGGGGTAGCGTAGAAGAGGAGGAGAAGAACTGGGTATTTTAAGGACTTTTCTTCACCACGGATGTCCCAAAGTCAAAAGTAAAAATCATTATTTGGCGATTTTCTGTATCACAACAAGATTAGTGTGACGTAGGAGTGGCGAATATTTTTCTAAAATCTGCATATTCGGCTACACAGTATCCACTACACAACAACTTCAGTCTAAGACGGTTATTTTTTTCTAGAATAAGAATTCTATAAGGAAAAAATATCTTTTGAGTGCCAAATATTTTTTAGGGTATGTTTGATGTGACACGCCTTTGATATGCTTCTAGGGGGGTGAAGGTTATTCGGGTCTCTGGATTGAGATGTAAAAATTCCATTCTGGTTTGAAAAAATCCCGAAACGAACATTTCATCGGACATAAGGGACGAAATGTTCCAGAGGGAAAGAAAATTTAGGCTGACAGAAACTTTTCTCTGACGATGTTTTGTCCGATAAGGTTAAAGAATAACACAGGATAAACGTAAAGATGTTTTTAAAATTTAGGAGTACAGTTTTGTAGCGGTAATCCACGATACTGCGAATTTCAACAGGGTGACGATGGAGTGCAAATCATTCTTACTGCCACCCACGGAGGAGGACTGAGTCCCAAATCCATTCCGGACCGTGGTAGCGGCTACTACGTCAATGACACGTGTGTATTTGACCACGAGTACGGCAAGCAAAATAAACTGAAACCTGATACGGAACATTGTGCTGTGCCAACCCTTAAAGATGACTATACAAATTTAGTGGTAATTCGAGTGGCGGACGAAATCAAAAGGATATCAGGAAAACGCCCTCATGTGGTGTTAATGAACCTGAGGCGTTCAAAAGTCGATGCCAACAGAGAAATTGAAATGGGTACCTTTGGAAATTCCGAATCGCAACAAGTTTATAAAGATTTTCATTTCTTCATTACCTATGCGAAATCACTGATGAAAACGCGTGGAATTTTATTTGACATGCACGGTCAAGGCCATTTGCATAACCTTGTGGAGCTGGGATACGACATTAAGAGACCGCACATCAACGCAGGTTTGAACTTTCTCATTGCCAGTAAAACTCGCAAGTCGAAAGTATGTTTGGAACGTCTCTTTATCGCAATAAATTTAGTTTGGCATGATAACAATAATAAGTAGTTTAACCAAGAGCATGATGGGTATTTTAAGAAAAATCGTTTTAGATTTGTTTTGTTTAGAGTTTTCAAGTTATATACACGCTTTTTTTTATAAGCAACACAAATTTTTGTTTGAGGCTTCAAGGTTGTCTGCCTCTACTGTTTGTTGTATTTCATATTTATTCATTTACTAATTTCGAAACCTGTTTAAAAAGAAATAGAAAAAGCCTTAAATATAGCACTTATATTATTTAAAAATATCCCATTTTTTTTTTTCTTTTTTTTTTTTATTGTTTGACAGTCTGAGGCTGGCTTGTTGATTATTTGTTGGTTAATTTTTAATGAAATCTTGTTGCTTGTTGCTTATAAAGTGTTGCTTATAAAAAAAAATGTGTGGTTTAATAGGACTTTTGTAACCTACAATAGTCGACATAAAAGTCTTTCTTTTCGCTTTTTGGGCAACGTAGTTGATGTATAATATAGTGGATGATAAAAATAACATAGTATAAAATCAATGGGTTAACCTTCTTTAGAGTAGCAACTTCGTTTCCGTTCATTCAAACTTTGTGGAAAGGTTTAGTTAATACACGAGAAGTCCCAGGAACGAGGTTGCTCAACCACAATAACGCTTTTACCCATTTTAATTTATATTATTTCTTCTTTAGATAAACTCAAAGCTGACCAATCATCGATCAACGCATTGTCGCGTTTCGTCAAAATACCGTTTGAAGATTTGTTCCGAGGTAACGCAAGTTTGGGCTATTTCCTCGAGCGTGAAGGAGTTGGTACCCTCCCCTCTCCTGTAGAAGGGCACCAAAAGCCCGGTAAACGGGTATATTTTGATGGGCATCACATAACAGGATTTTATGGATCACATCGAAAAGGCAACATCGATGCGATGCAAGTTGAAATTCCCAAAATACACAGGCAAAAGCGCACATATAAAGCTTTCAGTACAAAACTCGCCTATGCTATATCGAACTTCGTGACTCTTAACTATGTACACCGTGGTCTTGACAGCCATCCCAATTGGCCAATCAGCAATGCAGAAGAATACGACTAATCTGAAACATACCGGCTCTTAAATTTACATTCAAAATGTTTAAAATGGTAGACCGAGTTGCGTCAACGTCTATTGTCACTTTGGGAATATTGTCTTAAAAAATATAGATCGTTTAAATTCATTATAAGAAAAAAACGCCTTTTGTGCTCTTATCGAACGCTTTGTTGTCAATTATTTAATGTTTTACGTTCTTACGTTCATCTAACAATTTGAAACCATCAAACTTCTCGGTTAAAGCTTCGTAAAATAGTCTGAAAGAGCGAGGCATAGCCTGAACCTAACCCTCACTAACCCAAACAAATGTTTGTGGAGCGGGGCTGAGCTATTTTGGCAAGATCAAATATTATCATCAAATTACTAACAGAGAGATTCGTTCGACTGCCGTCAATCGCTGAAATTTCTTACGGTACACACCAAAAATTTTAATTGGCTCACTTACCTTTGATTTTCACAAATTTTGATGTAGATATCGAAATGGTTGATCAAGCCTGAAAAGTGTTCAGTGTTTAGTTTTAGGGCAAAATTGACGATTTGTACGATAGTGGGATGGCCAAATTGGTTGCTTTTTAGAGTTGAGTAGACAGCTTTCACCGGGAATGCTCCCAAAGCTCTGAGGTTAGTTATGGACTTCCAACGATGTTATTGTAAGTTGAACATTTATAGATGAGAATATTGTTAGTTGATACTTCTGAAAATTTGTTCTTTTATTACTAGCACACGCAGCTGATAACAGCAACATAAAAATTTTTAATTTCAGACAAGAAATGATCTTAAAAGTGATTCTGAAAAACGTTTAGAAGATTTGATCTGAATTTCATAAATACTTTTTGTCAGAATTTTTGAATCAATACTTATGTATAAAAGAACTGGAAGTTATTGATTCATAAAGAATTTCGTTTCATCTTGTTATACTCCTTCTCTTTTCCATCTCCATGTCATGTTCACAAAATCATAGAAATACGAAAAGATTTCTATGACAAAATCAAATATCCTACACCCTACCCGTACTCGCTTCTTTTGATTCTTTGTATTGTGACTTGAAAATAAGTTTTTTTCATAATTGAAAGTTGTTATGGGCCAATTTCTGATAATTTTCATCAAATGACCACATCAAAAGGAGGCGGAGGAGTACGGTTTGGTAAAATTTCGACATTTAAATTATACCTGAAATGTCTTGAATCGCAATATAAGGAAAAAAGTACATTGTATTGACAGGATTCATTGTATTAGTCTTTTTCAAGAAAACTAATAGATTATTTCCGTTACATATGGATGGACGCACAACGTTACGAAATCGCTGATCGGAATTTGTCAAATGAAAATCTGGCTTTCACGCATCCCATATTTTCGCTGGCGAACCGGGCGATGACACACACCCACTCCGCAACCCTTTATATTGATGCAAGCTTTACACCATGAAGTTTTGACGCTTTCAAATTGTTAGATGAACTATATGCTATAGGGAAACGATTTTGATGCATTCGTAACACACGCCATTCTCTCGCTAACTAGGCCTTGATCCAACTTAACGTATGTGTCACCCAAACGAACTTTTTCAGAAGTTTTCAAGGAACAATTTGATTCGGTCCCAGTTCCCGATTATTGTGACGCGATTACACCGTGTAACTATCGTTGCGCTGGTCTACCAGAAAAAAATCTCTTCGAAAATTCTCCTAGTTTTATGAGGATACAAATTTTCTATTCACTCATTTTCAGTGTTTTTGTTCAGTTTATTTAATGTTTATATTTAGAACAAGAGCCAGATGGCGCAAAACGGTAGCAGCAAGTTTACTTTTCACGCAAACGCTTTCGAAATTTTACTTTAAGTACTAAAAACTTTTTTACTGGGTGTTTTCTAAGATATCTCACTGGTGGAAAACAGGCATTAACGATAAATTTGATGAAAATGATTAATTAGTGTAAATAGGGTCTAACCATAAAACACCAGCAATAATTTATTTAAAGACAAAAGAATTATACATGCGTGAGCTGTGTGTTTTTTATAAGAAATTTTTTCGTAAGAGCTTATGTAGAAAAAAAAAAAAGTTTGTTTATAATAATAATAATTTTTGACGAAACCAAAATTGAATTCCAACAAATAAACTGCCTTTTTGAACTAGATCTTTGAAAACTTTAATAAACAAACATAGTGTAATAGCTAACAAACCAAACGAGGTAATAAGAAATTTTGAACTGATAAGCTTTACTAACAAGAAAAGCAACATATCAAGTATATATTTTCAGTTAGCGTAATGAACTGAAAGTCCCATTTTTATGTACGCCTATTTGATTAGAATTCGAATGAATTCTAATTTCGTGGATTAAGTTATAAAATATCAGGTTATGTACTTTTAAAATAAAAGGTAATCTACTTTTAAATGTTCGATATGAAAAAGCTTCCAAATTACGAAGGCTGCGTTCCTTCATTAGAATTTACATTGCGTTTTTGATAGAGTCCCGCAGACTCTAAATCGCAGACTAATTGCCATTTCGGCCGGAGGAGGAGTAGTAGTAGTAGTAGTAGTAGTAGTAGTCCACGGGTGTTTTAATACGGTATTCGCTTTCGCTGCTACCGTAACAAGCAAGTAACAAAACAAATTTTGTGTAAAAATTTCCTTATTGATACATAAGCCTCACCCACTCAAAAGTAACCAAAGGAACTTTGTCTATGTTTATTCGTTTACAGTATTTCCCAGTAATCTGCCGAAGAGCGCAGAGCATATTATCGGGGAAATTTTTGCTTTGTGACGAAAATTTTGAAAAAGTGAAATTTATAAGAAAGTATTAGTAAAATTTTGCAAAATGACGAAATTTTCTCCGACGAAATTATCCCCGATAAGGTAGTTGGAAATAATGAAGACACGCTATCCACATCCCTAAACTTTGTGGTTCCTATCAGCCCATCACTTTTGAACCAGACCTTAACATTCACCTGAAAACAAACAAGCCAATAAAGAAAAACAAAAAACCTTTCAGTTGTTCATTTTGGTTATCGAATTGTTTCCCCCTAAGCGTCCGCTTCAATCAGTATCCAATGAAAAGCCACGTGTTTAAAGTGCTTCAGCTTTTCCACGTCATCATGTCTTTAAAAGAGGACAAAAATACTAGAAATAACTTTGAAAGCAATGTTAACTAAGTTTGATTCAATAACGAGAATGTGCTCTGAATTTTGATGTGTGGCTTGCTCCATTTCAGTTTAAACACAATATTCGTGCAAGCGATTGAGTGTTAAGTTCATGACTTCAATCCAAAGGACTTGGTTCTTCCGTCTGTCAGCTGGTTGACGTACCACAAGTATAGATTTTCTCCCACTTCCCTGAATGTCATCAAAGGAGTCAGTCACTACGAGTGTGTTGATCAAACAATCCCACACAAAACTATTCAGTGGAAACTCTTATAATGGAGTATGAAAGAACGAGGCAAATGTTGTTCATGATCTCAATAAACCAAACGAACTTTATAAGGTTTACACTGGGAAGTTTCAATGATCTGGAATTGTTAGATGAACTACTGACGTTACTAATGGACTGACAGATTACTCTGTTGCATCAATCGGAGTGTGGCCACACTCGAAATACGACGGGCCAGGGCTCGAACATGGGATCACAAAAAGGTCACACTTGATTTTGAAGAACCACGCCAGAAGGGGGATGCCACTCAGCAGTTGAAATTATAACTTTATATTTGTGAATGCTAATAATTATGAAGGGAATATAATATAATAATATACAAACACTTTTACAACGCAAACAAGGTATTTACAAAATGATTCGAAGTTAGAAAACAAAATTTGTTAAAAATATTTAATATCACGAAATAGCTTCAGGAAGAATAACAAGTTCATCATATACAAGCATGAAAACAGATCAGTGGAACGGAATGACGGTGGCGATAGAAAACATTTTAAGAAATACTTAATTCTTTGCGGTAAAAACTTTGTAATTTTGTCCTGGGATATCGAGGTAATGGTTACGTCATACATGTTCTTTTAAATGATGACTACAAGAGGCAATCTTAAATTTCTGAAAAGGAATTTTTATCCCATGCAAGGAATGAAAAAGAGACTATTATCTTCTCACGTGATCTATTGTTTTTATGGAAGTTTTGAGATGTGCTGATCCAGCAAAAAGATATCTGAATAAATATACAACTTTTTCGAAATCTAAAGTGGCCAAAATCGTCAGAAAGCCACTGCGACGAAGAGCATCTTTATTGAAATACTGTGTAAATTTCCATAGAAATGTACTCCCTCGTAGTGATTTTTCAAAAATTTGGCTCACTGGAAACTAAGGAAGTCCGGCGTTTGCTGGAGAATTTGTGAAAGCTACGTTTAAGAGTTTTATATAAAAAATAAATATCTACATCTGTCTCTTCATGGCTTTCAGGAATTTCACAACACCGTAAGGTTTACCTAACAAGTTCACAGAACATTTTTAGGTCAGTTAGGCCCTGACCTATAATAAACGTCTCGGTAGTTTCAATTGCTATCACGAGACGTTACAACAAAAAAACCCGGCTGAGTGTTCGAGTGACATTGTTAGATAAGCATATCCTGGAAAAATGAACATCTCCATTTTTTTTGGGAGATGAATGTATGAGGCTGAAGTTAATATCGTTGACATGTTATCTCAGCCGATCGATCATGATAACCAATCAATGTAACGGTTATCTTCATAAAGAAACACATGGTGGAAAATTTGGAAATTCTAAACACAAGGACCATCACATCCGCGCAACTTTGTCGAATGCGGGTCGTTTAACGGTTCACTCGAAGCTACTCTGTCGAGTGACTGTTCTAGAAGTCGTTCGCGAGGTACTCCTGGAAGTCATTCTGCTGCTTCTCTGATCACCGACGCCTGCTGTTCGTATGGATTCGTCATTCGTCAGACTGCGTCGAGGTCGATAAGACGTCGACGTCACCGAAGAAAAAGCATTGTCAAACGAATCAGTGGAATACCTTTTACTGAGACCGGATTTATTCCGACGCACAGAAGGAGTGCGGTAGCGATTTCCCGACGATGTAAGGCTATCGTCGCTGCCGTATAAATCATCAATGTAAGAATCGTTTTCGTCGCCTGATGACACGGCTAAGTCTTGCTCAAACGACTCCTGAAGTTCACGAATACGCTTTTCAGCGAGCGTCAGTTCGAGTTTTTTGCGAGACAACTCCTCCTCGACATTTTGTAAATGGTTTTCCTAAATAAAAACCGATGTTAGTGACAAGTTCGCATCAAGTTCACTTTACGGCATTGTGACGGATAAACAGGAATTTACCGCTTCTTCGCGACGTCGTTTGTGGTCGGACTCCAGTCGCTTCGAACTCTCAAGTTCGCCTTTGTATTCTCGAGCTTGTCGCTCAAACCTAACAAACAAAAAGATTTCGTGCATTGCTAACACACGACTAACATAGTACTCTCAAGATTGGACTTGGTCACACACAAAAAAACGGGAAGTCGGGTGAAAATTTCGGATCCGTTTTAAAGCTTTCCGGTCTCGATTACTAGTCATACTCAGGTTCGTCAACTTTATTTTGGGAATAGATAATCGAGAAAACTAGACGTGCTTAACCAATCTACAATTGTCAAACACTTATATACCTGGAAGAGTTTTGTTGAATTCGACTCTGTGTATTCAATAGCTCCGTTCTTTCATCTTGTAAGCGTTCCAGTTGGCCTTTCAAACGATTCACTTGATGCTAAATACACAGAAAAACATAAACCCCCCAACTCATTGAGCATGCGCAGTAGGCAGATTCTGGTTTACTTGTGGGTAGAAATGCCCTTGCAGAAGCTTGAAAGAAGAGTCATTACTCACATCTAGCTTGATCTTTGAAGCGTTATCTGTTTCGAGTTGAGCATCTAATTCACGACACTAAATCAAACAAGTGACCGAAATAAGACCGGCTTGACATCGACTTTTGAAACCATCCTGCTGGTTGATGCACGTTTTTTTGTTTTACAAGGTCAGACGTTAGTAGTAATGTTGCTTAATTTGTTCTAAGCATTAATAGAAAATATATATATATATATATATATAGTCCTGTCTTGAAAACCTTTGTGTACGTTTTAATTGTTTAATAAAGACATCTAAGTCTAGGACATTGAAATCATTACATAGAGTGTACAAGCTAGTACAACCTAGTGTAACAATTTAGAGATGTACTGCAGTTATGCTAGTAGTACTGCATCATGTCACGTTGTTAATTTATGTAAGATTCATAAATGTTCACCTTGGCTTCTAGTCGATCATACTCGAGTTGATCTACCGTGTTCTTTTGGTTGCTTTGAATCTTCTGTGTGAGGTGCTCAACCTGTAGGGAATAAATTGTGTTGCCATTTGTCCCTTTTAAAACTAAAAACTCTATCTGGCCCAAACAAAATCATTCGCATTGGGATCTCAGATTGAGGCCAAAAACTCGAAATCGGCGTCACTCTGAATAACTCAGAGTAACGAAGGACAAGAAAGACAAATCGTGGGCGGACGGCATCTTTAAATTTTGGGAGGTACATAAGATGGGCGGTACCAAATTCGTTTATGATAAATACGATAAATTGATGTTAAATGATGTGTTTTATTCAGCGGAAAATTTGACCCAGACGAAATGGGATTCCGTCTTGTGCTTTACAACGGGCGTAAAATTGTGAATCATTCTACTTTTCAGTTCGACTCAAAAGCCAATGAGAAAGTTTAGATGTTCCGCCCACGTGGGGTTTTTCCGTTAAATGGGCGTCGGTGTGAACAAACAAACCTTTTGTTTCAAATCATCCCTTTCATCTTCTAAAATCCTGATTCTTTCTTTCACCTCGATGAGAGCATTTTGAGTTTCCGATACCTAAGGATAACATTCGAAAAAAAACAGTGAAATAAATGTCATAGGTTTGTGAAACAAGAAGCGATCATTAAAGTTTGCGGTCAAATCTTTGTTATATATATCTGGGCTAAACGAGAAAATTATCAAGTAATGCCTCGTTCATCCAAACAACAGTAAGAGACTGTAAATACATCATGATGGTATATTCTTAGATTAACCCAGCGGGCACATTTACTAAAAACCACTGTGAAGGAGTGCATTTCTATAGAAATACACTCCCAACTTTAACGAAAATGCTCTTGGTCTTAGTGACTTTTTGAGGATTTCGACTATACAGATAGCATGATCACATCTTAAAAATAACACAAACTCTTAACAACCCTTGCGTAGTATGAATGCCGAAATGCAGCTACATAACAGAATAGGAACCTGGGTAATAAGTTGCTTATTGTTTCGAATAATGTCTTCCATCTCGTCTTCAGTTTCATCGATACGGGTCAGGAGATCAGCGTTTTCTCGCGACAGTGCCAGACATCGCTCATCAGACTACAACACAACAATTGCACAATACAGACAACTTGCTGGAGTACACACGCTCTATACAACAGAACTCTTGTGAATATGTACATGATCTTTGGGCATTATTTACGTTGTATCACTTTGAGATTGATATACTTTCTAGCCACATGGTGGATAACCAGTGGTTTACCAATTGGGAAGGGGGTCCAGTGAGTGGGAGAAATCATACAGTAAAAACAAAAGGGTCAACAAATGGGGAATTTGTCATAATACAGATGCGTTAATATCTCGATTATTTTCAAGAAATGCTTCAACAGCCATCCATTGACGGTTTGCAAAACATGAAGCTATCACCTTACCGCTTCTTTGGCGTTGGACAGTGTTTCGATTTGATTGGTTAATTCTTCCATATCAGCCTCGATTTGAACTTTGGCTTTTAGTGCCATGTGCTTGGTAAATTCCAGATCTTCCAGCTGTAAAGAACAAAGGAAACAGTTTTCCCCTTTTCCGAATCCGTGTTTATACGTCGCGATATAAGTTTTCCATGCGGACTTCATTTCGATAGAAAGAAACTACTTCAAGTTGCTCTATATTGTAATTTGTTCTTGAACGACTTCTCTTGATAAACTAATGATCACACAACAAATGGCATGCATCAAAACGAGGTCCGCACAAACAGCTTGTTTTGAATGCAACATATAAACATGACCAGAGGAGTTGATTTATTCTCGCCTATTAAAAACTCGATTATTATTCTATTAAGTGACTTTACCTGAGTTCGCAATGATTTTAGTTCAGTTTGATCGTTACCTTTAGATTGCTACAACGACAAGAAAAGCGTGAAGACTTAACAAAAACGCAACAATTTTAATTACAGAGGAAGAGAGAAGAACATCTCCTTCGTTTTTCAAATCATGGATAAAATATTTCTTTTCCATGAAAACTTACGTGGTTATCTAGTGCATTCTTCGCGTCTTTGTACAAAATCCTTAATTTTTTCAGTTCCTTCTTTAACTTTCGTTCCACACTTTTGTCCACATCCTCGACAGAATTCTGAAGTTCGAACACTCGCCGTTCTAAGTCACGTTTCACCTAAAGTAATCGTTTCCAAAGAAAAAAACTCGTAGTTTTTCGAATAGCGATAGCTACTTCCTGCGAGAAGCAATGTTTTAAGAGTGTACGTGTCTACAAGCTAAACTTCTCGGTAGTTCAGCCAAAACGACAATTAAAACCGAGCACGAAATAGTTATTCGTAATTTTTCGGGGCTGACGAAAGTTTTTTTCAATAAAAATTCTTTCCATCGCGGTAGTCATAAACTCAACACACCTTGTTCAGATCTTCCCGCCTTCTGTACTCGTCATCCAACTGTTCTTCCATTCCTCGCATCTACGAAGAAGAAAAGATTTCTAATTGGTCGATCACGTGACTTATCTTAGCTAATTGATTTGATTCATTTTTGAGAAGAAAAGAGAACAACATGATCAAACGAACTAACATGATTTTTTTCACAACAACTCTAAATAAAAATTAAGTGAGTGTGTCCTATTTTCCTTTAAAAAAAATACTCTCCGCTTCGCAACGAAATCATCTGTACAATGAAAAAGAGGAATTTTACCACAAACAGCCGGAAACATATATTCTTGAGAGAAAAAAGCAAATGAGATAAATTCACCTTTCTCTGATGATCGAGTCGAATTTGCTCGATGTCCTCATCTTTAGTTTCCAGATCCCTTTGAAATTGCTGCTTGTCACGCTGAGCAGTCATCTCTAACTTCAACTTTGCCTGTCATACAAAATTAAAAACACTCTTTATATACACTCATGATCAATGGCTAGGACAGATAAAACAAGTCCGGACACTCGAGAGAAACAATAATTTTCTGTTCGCAGCTAGAGAAATATTATCCGTTTATATGACCGGTAAGCGAACGTTTACTTGTGGTGCCCGTTAGAAAACATGGCGCGATGGAAAAGGAATTGGAAGCCAGAAAAGTCATTCATAAAATAAAGAAGTTCAGATGGTTAATGATTCGAAACCTGCTCCAGCTGTTGAATTTGACCAGCTTGTTCATCCAGTTCTTCTTCTTGATCTTGCATCTTCGTTTCCAGTTCTCGAAATTGTCGCTTCAAAGCCACAATCTATAACAACAGAAACTTAATTATGAAATACAAGGCAATTAAAAAAAAAATTTAAAATAATAAAACAAAATTACGGAAACACTTTTTTTTCAATTTGGTTGGAACCGAACAGATTTTGTTTAGCTTGTCAGGTTTATATTTGCATCGTTATTTCAAACGTTTCAAATCGGACAGAATTGACACATGATTCCTAGTTAACGTTGTCAGCCTCTTCTCCATGTCATTTATTTTTATATATATATATTTGATAACCTTCAATAATTTCTCTGTCTCCTGAAAACAACTGGAACAAACTTATCAATACTAAAAACGAGGCGGGCAATGTAGGGTAGGCCATAAGAATTAGTGCAAATCAGAGAAGGGTCGAGCCTCACTTCGGTGTTTTCTTTCCCTGTTCCACTATAATCGTCAATTTCTTCATTCAAGCGATCGATTTTGCGTTTCAGTTGCTGAATTTCGTCATCTTTCGCGTTCACTGTATTTTGCAGAGCGTATTTCTCAGCGCTGTATTTATCTCGTTCGCGAAGAACGGTGTCTTTTTGTAGCTTCTCTTGTTCTACCTCCTCAATTAACTTCTGCATGTCGTGGTCAAACCTAACCAAACAAAACGAAGATACAGAGCATAATATAGCAATTCAAACATCACAATACAAATCACAATAAAATTATTGACGTCACAAAAGATACATGTTCAGGGCCGCATCCAGACGTGATTTGGTACCGTTGGAACGGTATGGGCGCCCAAAAATATATGCCCAAAAAGATTTCCATAATTAATTTTTGTACATTTCAGTGTCTAATCTTAAGATTTTGTCTGGGTGTCACGTCGGGCCATTGACATCGTTGGTTTTAGAATTTTTGGTGGCCCGATGGAAACTTTGGTGGCCCGACGAAAATTTTGCTAGGTCATAAAGGCTTTCCGTTAATTCAACCTTTACATAGGAGGGACGTCCATCGGAAGTCTGGATGTATGCAGCATACAGTAGAATAATTACGATATAAAACAAAAGAAAAGTTAGCAAGAATGTCTGCACATGATATATACTACAAATACGAATGGTTTTCGAAAAGAAATAAAGTGTTTAGGAAAGTTCAATAGTATCAACATCTTTTTGCTTTTTAGGCTTTGGTCCAGGTTTTTTATGCTCCTTGTTATCACAAAAATATGGTTGCTTGCTTCTTTGATTACTTTGACTTATTTTCATTCTGTTTCTGTTCTTTCTGTGTTCGTTCTTCTTTTAGAATTTTGATTTTTTCACTGACGGGTTTAAAAAAGGGAAAAGTGACATCGTTTAAAAAAAATCATTTCTGAAAAGAAACATATTTTTCTTTTGACCATGCTTTAGACACAATATTGATTGCTCGCGTTCGATGGAATGTAAATTTCAAAACATTTATTCGAAAAATGAATCTCACGATGACATTATTGTCTGAAGAACAAAAACAAGAACAAAAAATTAACGAAAACCGCAATAGTTGGCGCCCGCGAAAATTAGTAGCACTAAGAAGGTATATAGAAATCTTTTGTAATTGAACTATAGCGTCACTAAGAAAACACCTGCAAAGCTTGTAAAAAATGTTCTCCATCTTAGCTGATAATAAGGCACATCAAATCAAAGTTTCTGATTGGCTATTAAGACATGGTGGAGTGCCGTAGTATTTATTACATAATAAAAATAGTTAGGAACTGTCGTAATGTTGTTCGAAGGAGGAGGTAAAGACACTTTGCTAAACTGACAAAGTTATACTTTTTTGTACTTGTTTTTTTTTTCAAATCTCTCGTTTGTATATTTATTTTTTGGCCTGTCCAGTCGGGCCACCGCAACACTGATTTTCAAAATTTTTGGTGGCCCGAACCAACTTTTGACTGTCTCAGACAGTCGGGCCACCGCTAAGATTAGACACTGCATTTTTATCCAGAATTATCCTTTAAAAGACCTTAATTTTTGTTTTTACAGAAGGTTTGCATCGATATATCTTGTATTCGCGATTGTATTCTCAACTATACCATCAGATGCTACTAGTGCGTTATGTAGCTAACAGCTACCATATTTAATGTTTAATATTCCGTAAAAACAAAATGAATAAAACAACATTAGTCTGTAATACTTTCCACTGAGGATAATAGATAATAATGTGAAGAAAAACTTACATTTTATTTTTCATATATTAGAAAATGCGAATTTATTTCCACCACACAATGCAGACAAAAAAGTTAAGACTGTGAGAGTCGAGCTTTGCATTGACGCTCAGTCCTCGTGTTTGGGGTTCACGAGTTAAAACGTCCCCCTTTTGTCTGCTCAAAAACTTCTTCGTATCTCGTTACTCATTCGTACATCAAGGTACATAAAACTTACCTTGATCTTATACATCAATATTATTATGTAAATCTCTTCTGGGAAGTGCATTTTCCTGGCATCTAGACCTTTTCAAATTCAAACATTTTTGCCCCTTAGCACCCACCATTCGGGTGTCACTATACCAACCTAATCTAAGAAAACGGTATGCCCAAAAAATGACTGGATGCGGCACTGATGTTGAGCGCGCCATGTCTGCCAATGTTTGTTCCAACAGAAGACAATGCCGTCAGAAATTAAAGAAAACAAATTTTTGAAGTCTAGCAAAAACCTTTTCAAGAAAGATTTTGAAAATCTCATTTTTTTCCCGAACTAACAAAACCTTCCTGCAAAATCACAAACCAGAGGAAATACGCCGTACAAACTAAACTAAATCTTGCGAATCGCCAGAAGTAGTTTATACGCCGAACATTTGCAACTTCTGATTTAATTATTCTTATTTATGCAAAGCCTTTCGTAATACAGGTATCTCTATTTGACCTAAACAAAGCAGAAGTCCAACCAAACTACATCGAACCAAACTCGAACCTTAGTTCTACTCACTTTCGTTGTTTCTTCTCAAGATCAGCATTCCTGCTCTGCACACTTTCCAGCAACAGCTTCATATCATCCATCTCGGCATTGACTTTGTTCAGTTTTCGCTTGGTGTTGTTTAGCTGGCGTCGTGCTTCGTCAGCATCCGATCTTTCCTCGGCTAACTGCAGAGAGAATATCAACCAAACTGTTAACTAAACAGGTATTTTCAGTCGTTGGGGTTTAACGCATAACAGCCGGTTGTCCAGACATCCGACTTCGAGCAGTGGACTCACTCACGACGATCTTACTTAATCCTCCCACTATCTCCCAATATCTTATTATGAACGTAAAAATTGGAAATAAGATAAGGTATTTTTCAAATACATGAGCTAAACCAAACATGGGGCGAGGATCCCGCCCTCGCAATGCGCCCATCACGTAAATACAACTCTATTGAATACAGAAAACCTTTCTGACCAAACAAAAAATTGTTATCCAGACTTACTGCTTTCTCGGAGTTTCTCTTCTGGCTCATTAGGTCTTGAATTTCTTCTTCAGCTTGATCTGTCAATTTCCGTCGAGTGTTCTCGAGTTCCTTCGACAACGCCTTATACTTTTCCCGCCAAACGCTATCTACAACACAACTTTCTTTCAGCGCTCAAGAAAAACTGATCGTGGCTCGCTTATTAGTTGAGATAACTACAAAAAGCTATTACAAAAGTGCGATTGACAGAGGCGATTCCCATCTACAGTTTCTCCTTTCATTCTCGTGAAAGTGAAAGTGAAAGTGATCGGAAAAACAAATTATAACACGTGACTGTAGAGTAGCTGGAAGGTGAACAGGTTTTGTATTCAACATACGTACGTACCATTTTCTTCAAGTTCTTCTATTCCGATATCCCCGTTCGGATGGTGTCCACCGTTGCTAATCGAGTTAAGTTTCATTTCACAGAATTCACTTTCGAGTTGACGATATTGAGTTGACAGCCGCTCAGTTTCCATCTATATTTTTAAAGAAATCTTTTGAACTGCGAGGTTACATGAATTGACGCAAAAACATTACATCGCCAGCAAACCCTGTGAACCGAATACTTACCTTATTACACGAAATTTACTTGGGAATTAATTAACGTGGATTTTAAAAATCAGCGCGAATTAAAACCGTGATAATTTTGTGCCACGCGTAATTTAACCGCCATTAATTAATGTATCGTGCAATATAATTCCTCCGTTATTTTGTGATCTTTTTCAATTTTTAAATTGTTGAAATGCAGTAAAAACGACAGGTTTTCTATTTTTTATGACAGTAATATAACGGAATAAAACATATATAAAAATACAAACATAACGAGTCACTCGCACAGTTTGAAATCTTACCACGCCAAAAATATAACCGGTATCTACGATTACTTGAGTTCAGAGAAAGGAAAAGCAATAATGAAAGCTGGATGGAAGCCAGCGGGGATACGAGAGGCATTAAACGATGCAAGATTAAACGATAAGTTTTTTGAACCATTAGCATAATTGTATAGCAAACATTAGCACGCACACTGTTTGTATTTAGTTTCTTTCTTGTGCTTTATTATGTAGGTAATATATTATGACTTTGGTAACTCTGTAAACATCGAAGCTTTTGATTTCCTTTCGGTATTCGAAAATACACCTTCCAAATCATTTCAACTAATCCAGAGTCAAAACTACAAAAATCAAAATATGCGTTAATTTGATACCATTTAAAAATCACAGTCCTTGAACCGTGTTAATTAAAGCACACTTTTAGAATGTCTTCGTCCATCCGCGTCAATTTGTGACCGCGTTAATTTATGGCGCGTTGAATAGTCCGCCTGTTACTTTCGTGTAATAAGGTATTTCCTGAAGGCGTAAAAGTCAGGCGTTAAAGGCAGTCCGTTATGCATTACACCCTTAGACAAGTTTTTAAATTTTCTAAAAGAAATTTTCCATGTTAGAAAAAAAAGAAGAAAAATTATTACTTTGGCTCTTTCTAGTTCTTCTTCCAATCTTAGTCGTTCAGATGTTTCGTGTTCCAGTAATTCGCTATCACCAGTCACTGAGGAGTGGATCTGAGTGAGTTGGGATGAAAGCTCTTGAATCTAAATACACAAACGTCTGTCTCAAGCGATCGAAACTTCAACGCGATATCAATAAAAAAGTTTAATTTTAAAAATGTACGTGTGTATGTTTTTTTTTTCTTTTTTTTTTTTTTGCACGTGCAAAAGGGTTTGCAGAAATTGGAAGATAGGATAATCAAATAAGTAAATAAATAAGTATGTATCAAAAAATAACAAAAGAAACCATGATTAGAAAAACTATCTTCGTGCTGAAAATAAAAATATAAGTACTTCAGGCTTATTCATGATAGACCATGTTGATTTCTACAAGAAATCGAACATGTTGTAGCAAAGGGAAATTGATCAACTCCTGTGTTTATTCTATTCGAATTGTCAAAAAACTAAATTGTAGTTAATGAAAGTGCAAACACTTACAAAAAATTAATTATTTTTGGAATGAAATCTATATAATTAGAGGGTAAACAAAACATGTAGAAATGGGACGACCAAAACAAACTGAGGATTATAATATTTTATTATAGTTAATTATTAATGTAAACACAAGGTCGTTGAACGAGAAGCACTATTAATAATATGCCAGAATGAGGAAACAAAGATATGTTTTTACTTTCCGGTCATATTTATCTACTGGGTTGCATTTTTATGGCAGGAAATCTAATTCAGGAAATGCTGACCAGCCTCAGGTGAAAGGACCGACATAATGTATTGACACAATTCTGACGGCTTATGATGGCGACATGACGAAGAAGTCGGTTGACGATGTAGAGGAGAAATAAACAAGCGTTAACAAAAAGAATCGTCGTGGGGTTTTCAGGGCTCCCACTCGGCATAAAATCATAAAATTTCATAAAAAATGGAATAAATTGCCTGTTGTCATAAAAAAAGCATAAAATTGGCCTAAAAGCATAAAAAATCATAAAAAAGCCATGTGACACCTCTCAGTAATTTTTCGCTGCTAGGAGATACCTTTCAGGAAGCAGACGCTTTTGTCATTATGTGCAGATGTACTATATTTGCAGTATTAGTGTGCTATGCTTCTACTAGACTATGAAATGATGTTTTACTTTGATTTAGTGTAGTATACCTAAGGTTGACTTTTTTTGTGTCGCCTTGTTTTAGCGGATGAGCATGTTCACAAAAAAATTTTCCAGACCAAATATTCATCGCTTTATTGTTTTATCCACCAGAGCAACTTGACAGAGCGAATGATTCTTACAGGGTATAGAAAAAAAACTTTAATGATGTATATTTTATTTCTCATCTATAACATGGCCTTGTCATTTTGCTGCTTGTCGCCTTCTAGCTCCTCATCTTCGATGTCTTATATTGAAACTGGGAATAATGGGAGTACTAAACCAAACTGTGAGAGGATCCATAAATAAAATTGAAAAAGGTCCATTTGCATACACAAGTTATATAAGAATATAACTCAGAAGTTTTTTAGAAAATCATGTTTGTTTGTTGTTCTATTTTGTTGTTGTTTTTTTACCTTCTGGCAATTCTCCGTAATTTCCCAATCGCTAATTAAACGGTCATTCATTAAAATTAGATTGTGTTAAATCCATGTCCATCCATTTTCGCAAAATCTTACTGACACAAAAAGAAGTTGTCCTAAGGAATGTAGTGTTCTGGGCTTCTATTAGGGGGTGTTTATATGGAGGTGAGCTTGCCCGGATAGGCAGGCTGAGTTGTTAAGCCAAGACAATTTCATCTTTCTTTTATATGGAAGTGCGTTGACTCACCTTTTTACCTTTTTGCTTATCAAATAGTATGTGCATGCTATGAAATTGGCCCGCTCAGCTGCGCTAGCCTGTTTGTGGATGTTAATGGAAAATTTTTATCACACTGAAGCAGAATCTCGGCATATTAAGCCAAGATCTCAGGCGGGCTGGCTTGCTTTTCATGCAAACACATTCGAATAAAAATCATGCATCTCTTAATATAAGTGAGATCCTGGATTAGCAAGCCAGCCCGTTTAATTGGGCTAGCTCACCTCCATGTAAGCACCCCCTTAATCTATGAAATTATCAGACTCTTGTTATGTTGAAAATGAAAAAAGTGAATTGTAGACTTGCATACCATATTGATTATTTATATCTTGTATTCTGTGTCCTCTTTGATTTTTATGTTGTTTAGTTTTAGTTGTAATTCTATTGACATCTGAACACAATTTGTGCTTGCTGCAATTTGTGTTATTATCCAATTTGTTGTTTCTATTTAACTGTGAAAAGAGGACACATTACCTCAATCAACACATTGACATAAAAAGTTGCCTCATAGATGTCGAGTGATTGCTTCATTGTTTGTTCTATTTTTTTCTTGGCAAACCTTGCAAAAGCTTTGAAATGGTTTTTGGTCCCTCGTTTTAATGTTTAGTTGACCATATTACCGAGCGAGCCACATATAAAGTTTGCAATGTTTAAACGTATAGTGTTAGCTGTATATACTTATAGTTCATAACCAGTTATTTTTACTGAAGGAAGCAAAGCAATGTTTTCACAAATTGCCTTATTTTAGTTTTGTGGCTTATTTTAAATGAAGGAGTTTCTTCTGAAAACCTGTTCCTTTATTCATTTTAAATAAGAATTATGTAGTGCAATAGTCTTATTTATATGTCACCTTTTTTCATCTTATCACTGAATTGGAGTGTGATATAGTGTAACTTTTGTCCATTATTCAAGCAATGCAAGTATAGAGTACTAAGCTGATAAAATGATAGGCCACTCTAAATTGATTGCCCAATCAATAAAAAAAGGCAGTGTAGTATAGTACACATATACTACATATTTCCATTGTTTTGACAGTGAACAAAAGTTGCCTTTCATAATAGCTTATTTCCTGTCCTCCACATTTGCTATAAACACTTAAAATGCCTCAGTAAAGAAAACATAACTTCTTCTCTGGCCTCCAAAAGTGGCATAAAAAGGGCATAAAATCTTGTCCTTCAGCATAAAAAAAGCATAAAATATTGCATTTTTTGGCATAAAATCATAAAAAAAGTTTGTAGCTTATGAGTGGGAGCCCTGGGTTTTATACGAAGGAAGTGGCTGTTATAAGCTACGTGATCACGTCGCTGGTCTTTTAAATAAAATACTTTAAACTGTTTTGCAAGTATCAACATGACGAATTAACTCCTTCACAAAAAAATGTCGACACTTCTTCCCGGTAGTGCTATTTCAAGGAAATAATCTTTTCAAAATAAAGTAAACGAAAACAAACTCTAGTAAGCACTCCATACAACCAAATATGGTCGTAAAAACAAAAACGAACGTCTGAAACTTCGTCCAGTTGACATTCAAATGATTGATAGTTAACATCTGTTACAAAAACAATTTCCAAACGGTCCAATAGCAAATTCTTAAATATCAAACTGTCCAATAGCAAACTCTTGACCAACTAACTTTGTTATTCCTCTTTGTAACGGTTAATGATGTCAAATGCTATTATAAGAGGACCTACTTATCCAAGCTTGTACATAAAATCTCTTGATTTTAAGTCGAAAATCTTATGTTATCTTACATGCAATATATTTCATAACATGCACGAAAACAGAGGGTGGTTTCAAATAAACATCCCTAAACCTACTTTAACGCCCTTTAACGCAAAGAAACTTCACTGCAATTACAAGTAAGATTAAAATGTCTTTGGTGAAATTGGCTCGAAGCGAAGCAAAGACGAAGAGCAAAACAATAGCTATTCATTAGCTAGTGTTGCAAAACCCTTGAACAAAAAACTATAACTAAGGTATACGTCACTCCACCATCAAATTAAGATTTTTGACACCACGCATGCGCAGGCAGCACATAATAGTAAAATTGTCAGGAAAAACTACATAAAGACAGATCACGTAAGCAAAATCTCTACGATTCGCTTTGTAGATCCAACAAAGAAACTGGCTACTCTTTTACTCTTAGCTTAACTTTCACCGATACAAATACAGTATTCATAAGGCTTCCGACACACTAGGTTCATTTCCTAACAAGAAGATCCTTTGGTTTTTCAGTGGAAATTAAGCATAAAACATTTAAATTCTCGTTTAACTTCAACAGGAAAACCTCGTATCAGGCGATGATAACGTTTCTTTTCATACACCAAGTAATTCTGTTTTCTTGTGAATTTATTTCCAAGCGTCTAAAGCGATATTGGCAAATGTTTACTCGGATACACTTTTTTTATTCATTATTACGCAGATTACTAATGAATCATTATTATTTTGATCGAACTTGTTTATTATGTATTCATATTGGAACTGTACTACTAGGAAATTCTTTTGCTGTTGCTATGTTACAGAAAATCTAGATCATCTTTTTAATGTTAACAAGGAAAGCTTGGTTGAACTGCTTCTCAATTCGTTACCAATGAAAAACCGTCTTGTTCTTTTCTGGCCTTCAAACTAGAAAATACTTTCCCTTTGGACATGTTTAACTTTTCTTACTATGACAAAAAGCGTTACTAAAATTTTATTTAAAGAAGAAGTCGTTTATTAAGTCCGACTTATTCTACTAAGAGACTGGGAAATTTTGTAAGCATGATCGTTTGGTTTATTGTTAAAAGTTTATTCTCTGAGAGAAGTCTTCCTTAATAAGAAACCTTTCCAGTAGAATTCGCAAAAAAATAATGAGGATTCGATAAGGAACTGTTTAGAGAGACCAGTTGAATGTCGTTTATAAAACCATCGTATGGTGATTCCACCATACCATGTTTGTCCTTTCCAAATGTTTTGGCCATGAACAGACCTTTCTATGGGTATGAAAAAAATGACCTTATAAAGAGATCAGAACCTGCAACCTGCATAGTACCTGCAAAGTATACTTAAAACCTTTCAATGGAGGCATTCTGAAAATGGATATACAGTAATTAATGACTACATAATGTGGTACCTTCTTTTTTAACCTCATGTTCTCTTCCGAGCCTTCTTGATTGTCTTTCTCTAACTTTTCGATCTTGTTATTGAGTGTGGTAAGTTCAGACTAGACAAAAAACGGAGGGTTTTATCAATAAAACTACCATATTAAAATCTCCAGGAAGGAAATAATTCTTTAAGTAAACTACAACAACAAGGTTTAAAGAACCTAATATGTTTAAGAAAAATAATGTCTTTGTGCCATCTGAAACTATACAACAGGATACAGGAAATGTTTGAATAAACAAATTTGATTACTCTGTCTGTGGTCTGCTAGCAAGAAAAATTCCTTTGAATGGCAATTTCTTAAAATGGACCTTTAGGTTAAATGTTTACAATACGTCACACTATGACATTTTATGTTTGTGACAAATGTTTTTAGTTGTGTAGAGAAAGACGTTTTTGTTGTTGTTTGTTTGTTTTGTTTTCAGATAAAGCAAGACACTTCTTTGAACAGTTTAACATTTTACCTAATCACTTAAGAACCTACCAGTGACCTTTCAATAGCTTAGTAGAGATATGGGGGATTGTTGGAGCAACATTTATAACAAAGCAGGGTTTGAAAATAGTGATTCTAGCAGACAAGAAAGAGAAGGGGAGCTACTTCAGACATTTTATAAGTTGGGACTGGGTAATGTAATCGACCATTTCCAGTATGTTGCTTATCTTGAGAGTTCGCTGTCAATCGAAATTGACTGGCAGAATGACTGAATCAAACTGTTTTGCTCCACTTAGAAGGCATGAGCCTCTTAGTTTTTTTAATCTTAAGTAATAGAGATCTCTTTTCTGTATACGTAAACAAGCTTTATTTTGTTCTACCTTACTTAGAAAACAACTATCCAGCATGTATAAAGCATTGTAGCATATACATTACTAAGTACAGAGTTACAGTCTGACTTAAATAGTTCAACTCTCTTACCGTTTTTGTTTTTAATTCCTGTTCAGTCTTGTGAACATCAAGTAATGGTAAAACTTTTACGTAGAGCCTCCACCAAGACCAATTGCGTACTAACACAAACTTTCGGACATTCCTTTGTATGCATCTGATAGCAAGGAGTTGTAACTGAAAGAGAAAGCAACATTTTATCCAGAATAAATTTCATCTTGTTCAAGTAGCTATTAAATGCCATGCTGATTCATCAACCTGTACTAAACAAACATTACGGATTCCAGCTCTGGTGGTTCTGAATGGACTGTGCAAAGCCTTTAAAAGTCTAATTAATATAAACATACATGGGTTATAAGTCGACTTTTCATAAAACTTGAAAAAGAACAATCTGTGATGACTGCAATATCAAAAACACTCAATAAAAAAAATCAACAATTTTGAAAAACAGCCCCTTCCGAAACACTGTTACACCTAACTATACTCACACATAGCCAAAGAAATAAAATACACAAAGTTCTGAGACAGACAACAAATCAAATAATGTTGACCACCATTTTGGTATGATTGTCATTATGGGAAGTCATTATTACTTCCTTGTGACATTGGCAATATATACTACAAAGCAAAGAGTAAGTCTTTTTCTTTTCAATTGAAGACCACAGTTTAAGTTATTGATAGTTAACGACAATGAACTGTTAAAATAATCATGAGAAAACTGAGTCAGCAGTTTTTCTACAATGGAATATTCACGAGAGAGCCAGTTTTCCATCAACTTTGTTTGTTCACCATTTTCGTTTTAGTCAGCTGCATGTTCCAAGTCAGGTTCCAATTGTTTTATGTAGGATGTCTCACAGATGACAGCAACACAAACAGTTAGATTGCAACCCTCACTTCACCTCTATAGCAGTTCATTGTAGAAGATAAATGAAAAAAAAACCAAAAAAACTGGAGATAATACTAACCCTTTTTTTCTTGAGATTCTGCCTAGCAATATTTCCTTTACACAAAGCTTGGAATTCAATAACTATGTCTGCCATTCCTTCGTCTCTCTTATCTTCTAGTTGTGGCAAAACACCAGCACGAAAAAAGACCTGATGAAAAAGGAAAAAAAATAAAATAGACTTGACAACCAGAAGAGGTTTAACCACTTCACGAAAGTCAAGGGATTTTCATTCCAAAAAGACACAAGTTGTTTTCCACGTTACAGTCAACTCTTCAAAACCCAAACACTCAATTTCTCAAACTCTTCAATATTACTCAAATTCTTTTTTTTGTTACCTCAACATAGTAATTAGTGCAATGTTTACCAATTTCAACTCTTAAAAACCTGAACACTCGATAACTTGAACTGTTTTTCCATTCCACTGAGAGTTCAAGCTTTCCAGAGTCAATTGTATTTTCAATAAACATTTTATCAATAGAGTTTTACCACTAACCTGGCTTATTCCTAATTTGTAGCTGCGTTCATCTAAGTCGAGCTTCTCGAGCATATTCAGAACACCCTAGACATAAACAACAAGGATTGTTTTGGCTCATAGATATTCCAAGAGTTATAGTGGTGTGTCATTCAACGTTCAATAATTAACCTGTTTCTCGTCAAGTACAGACTGATCTTTAGTTACTTGATAATCAGATTTGGATAACAAAATTCCAAATTGTCGTTGGAATTCTGAAAAATTGATATGATCTGGATAACCTAAAAAACAAAGAAGACCAGTTTTATCAAAACAATATTCTTTTTTTCTTCTTATATGTGAATAAGATTTGTTTTACAAAAAAATAAAATTTTAAAGCAAACAAAAAATATTTTAACGTTCTATTCAGATCAGCTCAAAAGGTAAATCATTACATGCTTTGTAATAGGATGTAGAACTAGATCATACAAAGACAGGTACTTAACATAAAGCATTTACCATTCACATCAATATCATTACGACCATTAATAACTGCAGTAGCCAATTGATTATTATAAAAACCATCACATATTTTGGGCCAAAATTTAAAAGAGCAAGAATAACGTTTTTCATTTCTCTCCATGTTATTAAGAGGAAGCTCCTCCTTCACATACGTTGCCACACTGATACACTTCCTGTTTTGCAAATTCGACATTTTTTTCGTAGTCACTCAGAATCACATTTTCATAAAAACTATTACTTAGAAAGTTCCTGAAACTCAATGAATTACGAGTACATGAATTATGAGATATATGATTAGGGTCTTCACACCATCCTGTAAAAACCCATGTACAGATATTAAATATGGTATAGCAATCTATTTTTAGACGAAACATTGCTGCTTCACACCTACCACATTAATAACAGTTGCAATTAACAAATCATTAAAAAGTCTGAAGTTCAACACACAACAATAACAGAAGTGAATATAAAAATAAAAAAATACTGTCTGAGAATTTTGATTTACAAAGAAAAGCTACACAAAACAGGGTGACCTCTAACGCTCACCAGGTCGTTTTTGTTTATCAATCAATAACTTCTTAATATGTAAAAGAATTTCAATCACAATAATGTTTAGGTATGCCAAATTCTCAGGCAATCCATTTTGCCACTTAAAAACATGTTGCCGTTATAACATATATCGTGTTTAAAACATTTAAATTGCCAAGAACTTCAAACACAGACAAATCTACAAAACGAAAATTATAGGTTTTTTTGAGTTTGAAAATCTATTATAATCTTCTACTATCTTCATATCTTTAATTATTCATTTAGTAGAAGTTTATTTTCATTGTTTTCTGAATTCCATTGCTTTTCTTCATCTTGCACTCTAACAACACGGCAATATACACGGCCAAATAGTACAAACTAACTTTTCCAGACATTAATCATCTTCAAACACAAAAGAAATACACCAAAAAAATACTCTATGGGGGAGTGTGTGGGTTTTTATTATTTTATTACAGGCAGAAAGAAATAGAAGAACTTCATTGATGGCAAACATGTAAATAAATGAATTATTCAGTCTAGTATTGCAATAAAGCCATGGAAGTGACTGTTTTGGAAGCTAAAAATATTTGAATAGAACCTTTTTTCAAGGCCAGGCTTAGCATACAAATAAGTTAGAAAGCTGATGATTTCCAAGAGTCCTGCAAATACCATAACACTACATTTAACAGAAATAGAAAAAACAGAATACATTAATAGCTATGAATTTTGCAATTAGGTTTTCGAGGAAAAATGTCTTGTGCAATTATACGTATAAACATTAGATTATTGATTGTCGTACAATACGTATGGCATGAAACTCTGAGTACTGAAAAACTGTAGTTTTTTCTTCAATACTCTGCTCTATTTCAACAAATATTGAGCACTTTTTTCGATTAGAAGAACTGTTACTTCGATTATTAAAATCATAATATGGTTTCGCTGCAGTTTGGCATTTCAAGAGTTTTGTTGAAAATTCATTTTACTGGCTCACTGCAAACATAGTAAGTCAATCCGTTAAGCCCCAACCTAAGTCCAACCACTAAAGCTCTTTAGAATTCTGTATGACTTTGTATAAATTTTTGCTTTACTTTCTATACCCTATCTTTTTCATTGATCTGACAACTGCAAGTTACACAAAAAAATGACACTGTCAAATTATTATTATTTTCGAAATTCTGTGAAAGCATCAATCTATACCATGATTGTCTGTGTTTTTTATCTGTGTTTTTTTATTTATTCTTTTACTGTCTAAAGCTTAATTGAGATATTGAATCGCTTTTAATTTTCAAAGGTATGAAACATTCTCTATTTTGTCAGTTGTCGCTCTTAACTGAATGTCTGTTTTCGACAACCAATAGAAACTATCAGCGGTATTTCATTATTTTAGTTAACAATATGTAACAGGTGTGGCTGCTCATTCTTAACTTTGAGAGTTCGAGGTCACATCAGCAAAACATTAGTTGAGCATTGATTTTCGAACGGTTTGTTAGTTATAATGCTTATTAGAATAATTAATATAGAAAAATAAATTATTTCAAAAATAATTTCAGCATGCCTTTTGTATTTTAGTAATGGACTTATTTTTACATATACTTGAAGAATATTGTGAAGATCTCACAAACATCTACACTTTACTACTTCTTCCACAATCTATTGATTAACAGCAAAAGATACGCTGCTTGACATTAAAAACACAAACCTGTATCATATTGCCACCTGATTCATTTACGTGGTTAGAGCATAGTGTTCCACATAAATTTTATCTTTCCAATGAGATTTGTTTTAATTTAATTTTGATTAATTGAAATTAACATCATTAATGATACATTTTTTTTTTTTATAAGCATAACGTTTGTAAGCACACCCATAATTTGTCAAAAAAAATAAGCATAACACTACGCATATTCACGAGTCTATGTTGTTCCTGCTAAGCATATCTAAACCAATGTGCTATTTTCCTTTATAGTTTATGCTAGGTTGCCACAAAATTTAAAAACCTGTTTGTAAAAAGAAGCCTGCATACTCAAACTTCCATAAGTTATGTTAACAATACCTTGTAAAATACAAAAATAAGTGATACTTAAGGCTTAACATTAACATTATGCTACTTTTTATTACATTTTCGAGAACACTGGATTTTTAATAAAAATCAATAATCACCTCAATAAAAATTATTATACCATAAGCATAAATCTAGCCTTTAATTTGTGATAGCTTAACCATGACACCAAGCCTCATCTGAAAAACGTGTGCAGTGCAAGTAGAGAAGATTGTCTTTCTGCACAGGCCTTGATTTTCAAGTTTGATGTCCTGTCAGTCTTATAAAGATTTTTCTCTAAAAACTTGACAAAGCACTTACTGAAACATAATGGTAATAAATACCGGTATGAACAGATAAGTTGTGGGAACAAAAATGATGAAGAAATATTTTTGCCTGGGAACGGATTTGACAAAATCAGACATGATACAGATAGGTAGCACTCGCTAAAGATTATTATCCAACAAATTTAATTCTACACAAGCCCAAGTCACAGTAAAATAAAGAACTTTAGAAATAATTCATAAATGTTTATAATCAAGATAATTCAGTGTATCCTACACAGTCGAGTTGCATTCACTAAGGTCTCTTTAACACTCAGATGAAATTTTCCTACCATTGACATACATTCACCCAATATTCGAAATCAGTTAGTTATAATTAAATAAGGCTAAAGCTTAATTCAACAGTTTATAGTTCTTCCATGCTTTAAAAACAATAATAACCTGGAAATCTAGACTTATTTTTCAATTTATCCTCAAAAGTCTTCCACCTAATGAGTATAGCCTCTTGAATAAGCACAGTCTCACTTTAAAAATATAAAGAACAAAATACACTGTCCTGTGTGCAAAATTGTCAAAAAGTCACTGTGATAAAGAGCATCTTTATTGACATAGTGTGTATATTTCTATAGAAATGCACTCCCTTGCAGAGATTTTTCAACAAATTTGCCCACTGGGGTGTGCTTCACCAGAATAATGGCAATTTTGAATACACCTGGAGTAATTCATTCTTTTGTTGTTTATTTGAATAGATAAACATTCAACATTAACACAGCGTTGTATTATTTTTCTAATGCTTCTTCAGAAAAAAGTGTAGAACATTATAAAATAGAAAAAAAATAGATTTTAATGAGGATGTCCATTATCACATGAATTACCGAATTCAACCACATCCTTATCGATAACGAGAATAGATGCAAATATTAATTAGCTAATTATCTTTGACAGCATTAACCAGCATTACAAAATAACTATTCAGTTTTAAGTAGTAAAAGGAAGGACGAAGCGAAACAATGTTTGATGTATTATTTCATTTTTGTGTTACTGTTTTAAATGGAAACAAGACGATTATTCAACAGACATTGTGAAATAAAAGCTACAAGGAGGCATGAACTAAAGATTAACTAATGTGTTAATGGAACATTATGACTAACCAAAGTGTTCTTTTCTATAATGTTCCAGATGTCTTATCAGAAAAACACTAGAGAGTTATGTAAAAAAAATTTTATCCAATTTTTTGCTGCTACAGAAAAGACTATTTTCATTAAAGGGGCACTAAACTAAAAAAATCACAAGTTCATTTTTGTGCACTATTCGAAACAGCTTTAAAAATGCTGAAAGTTAGTTTTTGAGTTTTCAAAAAAATCATTTTTTGTTCCTGAGATATTGCTGTTTAAAGGTTTTTTTCGAAACACGATCTCCATGGCAACGTGACATCGCAACGTTCAAGAAGATATTGCTGACATATGTGAATAATTCAGAATTTTTTAATGATATATTGTTAGAACATTGCATGTATAGTGGTAAATAACTGCAGTTGTGAAAATAGCAAAGGAATTTTTTGCCATTGCTACTCCGGCTCGGTTCCAGGTCTCTATTATCTTTTACTGACAGAGCTATATATCAGCATTGTTCACTGTTACTATGGCGTATTTCGCTTTAACTTACGTCCAGTGAAAACTAATCCATTTTCTAAATTTTCTTTTCCCTTACCTGAGCAGATCTCCATTTATAGGTTTGTCAGCAAAAAACAAGAGACCTGGAAACAAACCCAGGGTAACTATGGCAACAATTATTTTTAGTAATTCGATACCTATAGGTGTTTTCCACCACATATACAAAATTCTAGCAGTGTATCACTAATATTTCTTCAGTTATTTACATATTAGTATGTCAGCAATTTCTTTTTGAACATTGTCATGTCATGTTGCCATGGAGATCAAGTTTTAAGCAAAAATTCTAAATGGTAATATCTCGGGATCGAAAAATGATTTTTTGAACATTCAAAAACTGACTTTCATCATTTTTAGAAATCTTCCAAATGGTACAAAAAAATAAACTTTGATTTTTTTGAGTGTAGTTCCCCTTTAAATAACTTAGCTAATACGTTATCTAAGTTTTAACAGGATTCAGCTCTAGACTTTTGTTTATTTTCTTGATCATTCTCCTCATAATTAATTTTGTCTCAGCACACTTCAGGTCAAAAGACTGGCTTTTTCATTTGAAAGGTTTCGACAATTAGCACCAATGTTTCTATCAATCCAGACAATAATAACAAAACTGAAACTACTCAGTGGGAAAATTTGTTGAAAAATCACTGTGAAGGAGTGCATTTCTATAGAAATATACACAGTGTTTCAATAAAAATGCTCTTCATCGCAGTGACTCTTTGAAGATTTTGTCCACTGGGTATCTATAAAACACCTCAAGTGAGAACACATGTCAGAGCAGTCAATGGAACGTACCTTGTCGATGTATTCGCATGCTTTCAAGAAGATAAGAACTTTGGAACTGTTGCCTTAGGAATGGTAAATCAACATTTTGTAAAACTGTTCTATCCACACTGCTTGGAATAGCACTAGGGTCAGCTAAACCATCTAATGAACCAGCAAGAAAACAGTAGACAAAATGAAGGGCTGTGCAATCAAGGATTTCCAATATACGATCCTGAAACGTGAATAATAGAGAATACATTGTGTCCGTTAAAAATTTGCCATCATAATAGGAAATAAAAAACAAAACAAGTTAAAACATAGCAGAAGTTTTTCGGTTATAGAATACATTATTCGTTTGTATGAGCAAATGTAAAACATCGTGTTGGAGAAGGAGTTTCAATATAAGCAGAGATTAACGTCTTTAACGCTAAATTATTTCATGATCATTTCATGCACACATACTCTAATTTAACATTGTTTTGTGGTGTCTACTACACTTACCATCTGAGTTTTGTATTGCATACTAATTGAATTTCTTCGAACTGATGATATTGAATGCTGCATCTTGCGACGCATGCGACTTGGGTACGCTTCGTGATGGAAGGTGCCACTTTGATGACCAGCATACAATTCAGTGATGTAGGCCCTGTTAAATAAAAATAAAAAAAAAACCAGTTTCAGGAATGATTCCAAATAACCAAGGCTCCAAGTATGAGATAAGTAGCTTTTTCAACTAGCTTGGATCATAATGTACAATTATCTGCATGTCTCTGTCACATAACATTATAACCTGAGTAGAGGTTAGTTTCATTTTACAGTAATATTCTATTTTCTCTCTTATGAGCTTCCTGGGTAAGCAAGAAGTCCATTTTGTCTGTGTGTTTTTCCTTTTTATATCCCAAATCCTTACTTTGTGGATGAAAGAAAGTTATAAGTATAAAAGTTATAATATACAAACTTTGATGAATCAGATAAGACACTGTATGGCATCTTCATAGCAGGATGTTCTCTTGCGTGCTTCAGCCAACCAGTTACATTGTATTTCACCAGTTGAGTGTTCTGTAAGTGTGAGACCATGAAAATTTCCGGTAAGTTAGGATTGACCAATACAAGCTTAGTCCCTGAAAAGGAGTAATCACCACAAGAATGTCAATAGAATGGAAGAAAATGGAACAAAAAGAATAGTAGAAAATAAAAATATTGTCCATATTCAGTAGTTGTGGTACGCAAAAGATATAATTCCAAAGAGACTAGCGTAGAATTTTGCAAATCATTAGATTCGAGTTTTCTCTAAACAACAATAGGTTTTCTAGCCCTTCAAGTTAGTGATACAGGATCAGATAAATTTGAGAAAACTGATAGCACATTACAACAAAATCTTATTCAAATTGTAACTGTTAAAAGTCAGCTAAACTTTGCAAATTAATCTGAAAGTTCAGCATCCATATGCACTTCAGTTAAGTGAGGAAAAAACAAAAGTGGTAGAAAAGGTTTATTATCATCAGGTTTTTCAGAAACATTTTGGTAAATAATGATCAAATCTAACAAACATCTCGTTGTATGGAATGTTGTTATATAATATATGGAACTCTGCAATAAACTATTTTCAAACTCGTTGTTGAAGTTGTGATTAGTAATCACATCTACAACAACTATATCTTCGGACATGCTTGCTATCTAAAAAGCTCATGTTGTACAGAAGAAATTGGTGTTTAAAGTTCAAATTTCTATCCATAAAACACTGAAATTTTTGTAATTATGACTCATTTTCCCGTGCCCAATGAATTAAGATTAAGCCAATCAGCTAAATTTAAGTGTCACCATAAGAAATGAATACTTTAAAGTTACAAAACGCGAAAATTGTTTTTCACGACTTTTACAAAAAAAAAAGGTCGCAAGTATAAATTGTCACGAGCAGCCTAAACTGATAAAAGTCGCTTACATTAAAAGTCATGAGACGCAATTTTGAGAAAAAATTTTGTATGCATAAAATCCCATAAAATACAAGGAATATCAATAAAGTTTCCTCTAAAGGACGTCATTCTCAATAAAAATGCACCCTCTTTCTGCATTCACTGACTTTTGTCAATCATTTATGGGCTGAAACAAACTGGCTGAGACTTATGAAATATTTTTTGTGAAAATATGTAAATGTTGTGAAAGTCGCGACAATTTGTGTACGCAACTTTTTGCAACTTTAAGGTACATAGGTCTGCCAATGACCACTTTACCAGACAACATGTTGAAATTGGTAAACTAGAAACAAACTATCACCTTTTGCGTTTTCGTGTTGTGTTCTAATCTTTTCTATAAGCGAGATTTCTGATGAATTAGACCTTACAGCTTCCTCCTCAATTATCCAAAATAAACCTTTGACATCGTTTACATCACCGTGAGAAAGTTTTCGTTCCTATTATCAGAGAAATGTAAATTTCACATTCAGAATAATATTTAGGGTATGGAGAAGACAATTTAGTCGACACACAAAGTACATGCTCAGTTGTTAATGAGAGACTATAGTTTAGGAGTTTCTGAATTTCTTTCGATAAAAAAATTTGTGACAGTACCCTAGCAATTAACACTCAGGATCCCTAAAAGTTAGCTAACTAAAAGCAAAAAGTGTTGTAACGGAATCCTAACGTGAAAATTGACACTATGAACTTTCATTCACTCTTAATTCACAAACCAACAGAACACTTTGGTTGATTGTGTTATCACTTACCATAGGAAGTTTGTCCAGTATCGAAATGGTCTGATCAGGAGACAGGATATTTTCGGCATTGTAATTACAATCAATGTTTTCCTGTATAAAAGTAAGGATTGACATTATAATTCAATGTTTTACATCAATATAGTTTACACATAGTTGTGTATTGAGTTAATAGATTACAAAACATTTCATACTGCTTCTCTAGATACAATCCATGGTGGTTTGAGATGGTTATTAAAATTATAACTAAGAGGTCACTGCTACAAATTTGTGTGTAATATAGATCAGAAGGTATAAGACTATATAAGGATGCAATCAAAGTCTAAAACGACTCAGAGCAAGCCCATCTATGGTGATTGTTTCCTTTGCTAGTGAATCATTAAATCTTTCATCTTTAAACTGGTTGGGTTATCAATGTACTTTGTTTGTTTACTTACCCGGTTGTATCTGTCCAGAGGTGCAGTGAACGTGCTAAATTGCATAAGCCACTGCAATTTCTCATTGCAATAATTTGTTCGCAAATCTTCAAGGTTATTACTCATCCCCATCGGAGATTTATTACGAAAACCGGGCATGTCAAGAATATTAAGAACTGTTGAGATCCGGCCATTTGTATTCACAGCTCTATTTACGAGTCTCATCAAAGCGGTGAAAGCCTCAACATACAGGCCAGCAGTGAAAGCTCTGAATGCGGCAAGAGTGTTATCATAAATACTGTCAATAGACATCAATGAACTGGTAGGTGATAAAACATCTGGTCTTGGTGATTCGTCCACTTTTAAAAGAGTAACCGAACTACGAGAAGCTGTTGACCCCGACCTTGAGAGTGTTGAGCCAGATCGACTTCTTGTACCAAGTTGCACAGATGTTGTGAAGATGACACGCGCAAGGGACTCTTCGGTCGTCCCAAGAATTGCAGCAGCTTTTTGAGCATAGGATGGCTGCGAAAAATAAGGCTTTGATCCAGGAACTGAAAAAAAATAACACCATTTACAATTTATGTATTTTTTTTCTCTGATTTCTCTAATTAGTGACAGACAGTTCAAGATGTTTTTTGGCAACATTACCTGCTGCGATTCCAGCAGCTCCCAAGTGCAATATCGCTGCTAGTGGTGTTAATATTCCCTTTACTTCATCAGGAGAAATGCTTAAAGTTGAGAATGCATTTTGAAGCTTCGCCCAACTTGCCATATATTTTTCTTTATTACCAAACTAAATAACAAATTTATAGTTTGATGTATTAATTTCAAGGCACAGTACCTGAAAGCTAACAATTTAAAGTCATCATTTTCGTTACAAGGGTAGGTTTTCTATGGATTGTTATTTCTTTGGGTTTTTTTTTCACTAGACCGCTTTCGATTCTGACTGGCTGATATGCATTTCGAGGGGAGGGGTTACTTTCCCACATTTGTCTCCCTTAGCCACTAATTACTCACTTACCCCTTACCCATCCCCCGAAACATTCAAAGTCTTCACAGGGGAACGGGCCGCCAGCCTAAACCATCAGGGATGTCTACGCCACTGCTGTTTCCCCCGTAGAAAAATGATTTAAGAATCACCTGTTGTTGAAAGTTGAAGAGAATATTCCCATCACTCGGCAAAGCATCCAACATAAGATCTTGCTTTAATTTCCCATTGCATCCATCAAGAAGCTCGTAAAAAATTCTGTATGAAGATTCTTCCTCATTTATTTGTGACACTCTATTCTTATCCAAGAAGAAATTCTGAGAAGAAAAAAATAAAATACTGAAAACAAACTTAGAAGGGACAATTCTTCATAAAAACTGACAGCAACCATCTCTTATTAAGATACAAAGAGCCAGACAAGATGGTAGCAGCAAAGTGTACTTGCCACACAAATGCTTCTGAAAGCTACATAATGTGGGTAAGTATGCCCAAGAAGCTTTTGTCAAAAAATAGATTAGTAGTTGCAAGTGTTATTATCTAATTGAAAACACACAGTACAGTAATCTACAAGACAAAAAAAAGAATTATTGTATTAGCTGTGTAACATTAATTTTTTAGCTTTATGTAGAAAAAAACCCAAATAGATAAACTGCTATCAATAATGAGATTTCATGAAACCAAAATTCTATTCAAAATAACTCTTTTTTTTATAGTATTCGCTTTCAATGCTACCTTCCCAAGTGGGCAAAATCATCGAAAAGTCACTGTGATAGAGAGCACTTTTATTATGTGAACATTTCAATAGAAACCCACTCCTTTGCAGTGATTTTTTCAACAAATTTTCAACAAACTATAGGTTAACAACATTCACAATAACCTGTATCGAACAACCAATCAGAAGTCCAGCTGTGTCAAATTCCAAAGTATATAAGAATGCACAAGATGATCCATTGCAAGATAACTTTGTTTTAGCTTGAGAAAACGAACCTAATAAGGCCATTGCAGCATCCATCTTTGCAACTAAACAAGAAACAATTAATCAGTAATATTAAAAAAGATACACTTTGGAAAGATTACTTTGGAAATGATATGATAATAAACCATTAGCTTTAAATTACATGAAGGAATGAAGGGCAGCGGAAATGTTTTAGAAAAAGTTTGTAAAGTTCGTAAAGTTCAAAAAGTTCTGCCTGAAATACATTTTTGTACAACGTAATTCTTGAGCAGGCAACTTTGATAATACCATTAGTTTAATTCACTCTCAAAAACAGTTCATCACACGGAGTGAAAAAGAAGTCTGTGCTCTGCCTGGTACTAGCAATGGCGAAATAATAAACATCTTATATATATATAATAGCAAGTGTGCATCCCACTTTTATTTTTTATCGTCACGGGGGAACCATTGCAGATTCAAATTTTCGTCACATAGTTTGCACACTTGATTATATTTTTCGTCACCTTTTTCGACACGGTATTTGGGTACATCATTTTCGAAGTTAGATGTGTTAAAAATTTTTATCCCGGTTACTAGTAATTTATAATAACATTTTCCTCAATTGTAATTTAACTACTTATTTTGATATGTTCGTTACATAGTTTTCGATTACATTATAATGTATTTTTTCTCCTCTTTTCTTCTCTCAAAAAAATACTTATATAAGCCTGTAATACTGTTTACCTACCTGTTGAGTTACTTGTAGAAGAAACAGTCACAGTTGTAAAATACTTTATCAGCTGTTGAGTATTAAACGTTTTCCCTGATCCGGCATTACCCAGCATTACGATGGACTGGTTTACGTTTGATGAAAACATGGACCGATACGAAGTTTGAGCAGTTGCATATATATGTGGTGGCATATCTTCACGCTTACATCCCTTGAACATTTGCATAACCTGAAGCCATGAAAAAATATATCGATCTAGGTAGGTGCTATTATCATATTTTTATCTTTCACTTCAATTTAGACTGCTTTGTTAATGGAAGAAGAAGAATTAGGTTCAGTGTAAGTTTCAAAAGTGAAAGTTAGGTTATTATTACACTTAAATTTAAGTGAAAAACGAAAAACATAATAGTGAAACTTATAGTGAAAAACAATGCTTTTGGAGAAAGTTATGGGCATTTTTGGATAATCATTAGTTTTAAAATATTTCTAGGTTATGACAACCTTTAACACAAATTGTTACGCTTAAAAGCTGTTTATTGAGTAATAACTGTTGTGCTAAAGATCAATTTATTAAAGGCTGTCATATTGTTGTATATGTGGTGAAAAAAGACTGGTAGCCTAACTATTGCATTATCAGACCATTTTAAACATGTGTTAAAGGATAAACCTGTTAGATTTTGTGTGTATAGGAGTTACCATCCCATTTCACTATGAAAAGTGCTGTTCAACACACTTTTGGTAATGGCCTAAAGGTATCAAGTAAAAATTGCTTTTGCTCCAAAACAACTGAAAACTTTCTTTGTTGTATGCGAACCCAGCTTCAGAATTTGTTCAAACACAAAAAGTAATTTTGGTCTTCCTTAAAAAATTATAATTTGTGTCCATGTGAAAGGGCAATTTTATCCTGTTCTCTTCTAATGTGAGGAATGTGCAACCCTGTTCTATAATGTGACTTCCACAAACACTTAAATTCACAAAGTAACATTCAAAAAAAAATTTGTTGAAAAATCTCTGCGAATGAGTGCACTTCTATAGAAATATTCACACTATTTCAATAAAAATGCCCTTCAACACAGTAACTTTTTGACAATTTTGCCCATCGGATTATGTAAATGATAATCTTTACCTTTTCTGTGTAAACCGATAGTTTTTCTTTCGGTTTAATAACAATAAGTTTATTCCCTGCATGGGTATGCGTGAGGTTGCCGGCATATCGTTGACGCAACGTATGTAAACAACCAGATTCATTAAGATAGCGTAGTGTTGACAGATCTTCTATCTGGTCAAATTGTGATGGATTGATCTATAAATATCCCAAAATGATGAAAAATCAAAATATTTCCACTAAAATCGAGAAAAAATATGGCATTATTATTTTGTAGATAATGAAAATTTTGAAGGGACAAATTGGTAAAGAATTCACTCAGATAGTTACATCAGTTTTAATAGTGATAACCTTCAAAGAAAGTTTCTAGCACATAATGCTTTAGAAGTGAATTACATCGGAAAATACTGTTGTTTCGAGATTTTCACCTTTTCTACAGCCTCTTCCTCAACAACAACTATTTCTCCGCCATGATCTAACGTAACTTGGCAAGAGTAGGTTTCATTATCTTTATTCTTGATTTTTCTCAGCACACCAGATGAAAAGCCATTTTGGTGTACTAACCAGACTTTTTCTTTATTTCCTCTATCCACCTTAAGATCGTTGCCTACATGATGCTGAAAAGGACCCAAAATTATAATACAAATATGCAGCATTTTTCAATTAAGAATAATTCTGATTTGCTGAAAGACAAATTTTAAGAGAAATTTCACTGCTTGTAAATGAAAGTTTTTAAACCAGTAAACAATTACTGGTTTAAAAACTTTCGTTTATTCCTTTGTTCACAAAGTTGTCTATTATTTCTAATCATTTATTCAGAAATGGAATACTGAACATTCCCTTGCAACATATTTTTTGATCGAGGTAAGTGCGTGAAAAAGATTTGATAATGTTTTCCGAAACAACAAGGTTTTATTTATTATAGGCTGTCTTTTTCATCGTAAGTATCATTCTTCAATGAGTGGATGGGATCAGGTGAGCCAGCCTAGTTTTTAACACATTGCATTGGAAAATTCCAGTTGTGTTTAATTTTTTCAATTTTTAACAGTCTATTGTTATTTTTCCTTCAAAGTATATAAATTATCATTGCAATATGTTGACAATAATTCAATACATCTATCAGGGCTGTCCCTTTTACCGGGCTACCTAACAAGATGATCATTGTTGATCTTAGTTGGACAATCCGTAATCTGAAAAGACCTACGCTACTACAAGAGCAAATCAAGAAATCTTTTATCCAATGCAATCCTTTATTATCGATTAAAGTAAAAAATGTAATCAACATTTTTTAAATTGAATAAAACAGTTATATTAATTTCTCAATCTATGGCACTTTAATTGAGAAAGCAATCAAGATGCCATGTGTCTCTATGTGGGTTTCGTAAAAAGAGCCATTCTTAAAACTACTTTAAGAATGTTATTCTTTCATTCATTTACTATTCATCATGAATTAATAAGAACTATTTGAACTGGTAAAAACTTAGCAACAACAATATAAAAAATATGAAACTTGCTCGCAATGCTTTGTTTATAAACTTTAAAATCAATCCTTGGAACTCCTACAATATAAAGCTTTTAAAATACTTTATTAATTTAAAATCAGGTATTACAAAAAAGCATAGAATTATCAATAATTCATTTTCATAGAGCTCAATTGTATCAGTAGAAGATTATACATATTTCAAAACTTCAGGAAGTTTTGGACAACCTTTACTAAGGAAAAGCCATTATTGATAGAGAGAAAAGAGAGATCAGGAGATCACTATCACATCAGTGGGCAAAACCGTCTAAAGCCAATGCAATGAAGAACATTTTTATTGAAACTGTGTGTATACTTCTATAGAAATGCACTCCTTCACAGAGATTTTTGAACAAATGTGCTGGCTGGGATTAGGAAAAGAGAATTAAAAATCATGAAAAAGTCAAAATATACATAACATTTAATAAAGAATCAAACTAAAAAACAAGTGAGCAGAGAAATTTCTTTTACATTATTTCGAAAAACTTTATGTGAAAGTGTATTTTATACTTTATGCTACAAATTGAAGTGAGCATAAAAACAGTATAATACTGTTACATCAGTGCCAAGTTTTCAAAGCAAAAACAACATCCTAATTATTTTCAATAAAAACAGTAAATACACCAAATTGTTGATTGAAGTTGCCAAAAAAATTGAAACATAGTCCAAATTGTGCTTTTACATTAAACAAAGTTTCAATCTTTAATTTATAATTCAACAAGCTGTAATTTCCATGGACCATTAAACAAACATATAAATCTTACGCCAAAGCATAAAATTTCAATTGCCATTTCTTATTATAACAATTACAACAAATAAAAAAAACCAGCATAAAATTTCCAGGATTTTCACATCAAGATCCAAATATAGATTTTTTTATTATCCCAGAGAAAGATTTTCAATGTGACATTATCAATTAGGTTTATGTGGTTACATCCTACAGACCTAAACATCTTAATTCTATTGATGCTATTGTAGTGATTGGGCAGAACAGTCAAAATTTTTGATCCATTGATAAGAGAAACCAATATTATATGTAACACTTAAGTGGAAAACAAACATTCTAAAATCAATCATAAGAAGGTGAAAACCTGTTGGCTTCATATCTTCATATTGGGGCAGTTTTTAGCCGAAGTGTATTTTTTACACAACAAACAACTGTTATATCCAGTGAATGAATAAAATTTTGCATAAGATATTGTTTAACGAATAAGATAGTTTATCGGCTTGTCCAATGTTTCATCGGTTAAGTTTAAAAGTGTGACTAATACTTCAGACAATAATGAAAGCAATACCTGGAAACTCCTTGCCGATAGACTGCCCGACCGTGCTAATGAATTCGATTTACGAAGTTTGGGTGAAAGATTTTGCAATGCAGCAGTTCTGGAGCTGAGTTCCGAAAATTCTGGGGCAGGAACTACCTTCAATTCAACTGAATGACCTAGAACAACAACAATTATAAAATTCTATCCCAACCTATCAGAATTATCATTTTTATATAACATTCTCTTTCGATGTTTTCATCATAACCAAAATTTCTACAATGAAAAGGAATCCCTTCAAAGGTAAAATGAAGGACTAGTACTGCTATTAATTTCAATCATTATATTAATCGCGTAGTGTGCATACCACTTTTATTTTAGAGAGTGATAAATTTCGTTTTTTTTAATGGTCAAGTTCTTCTTATGATTGCGTAAAACTACACAGAGGCGAGAGACTCTTTTTTCATGATTAGTATAAAAGCACGTGTCATTTGACGTCAGTTATTTTTATGATCAGGGAATCATTACATTGCATCCCCAATCGAACGCAATGTTTTTGGGGAAATATCTCAAGAACCAATAGGGATAACTGACGTTTTTGGGGGTCGGCGATACAGGCAATGGGGTGATGCAACATTTGGGCCTAAATTTTATTTGGTATATACCACAGCTATATGATGTCATCAAAGTCTTTGTTCAGCGATATCTCTAAAAACGGTTGGTCGTGGCGAAACGATCCCATACTCTGTCTCGAATTCCTTAATTGAAATTTTCGTCACGGGGATTGCTCATGCACAGGAAATTTGACACATCCTTCTTTTCGAAGTTAAACTCGGTAAAAAATTTTACCCGGGTTACTAGTTTATTTATATATATATATAACATTTTTTATTAACACTAAGCATACCTGCACTTGCTACCTTTTTCTCTATTTCATCTCGGTTGCAATTTTCTACATTAACACCATCTATAGATACAAGTCGGTCACCAGGAAGTAACCCAATAGAAGTTTGGACAGTAGCTGGTTCTATTATGTGCAAGGACTGTGTCTTGATATGGCTGTCATTTTCATGTTTATCACCACCACTTTTTATTTCTAAATTTTTAAGTGCAAAGCCATCTCTTTGGACTGTAACCGTTCTTGCAGAATGATCCTGTGGCTTTGCTTTTATTTCAGGAAGTTTTAAATCAACACCTTTCAACTTTTCTTCAGTAGCTTTGAGTACATCTGCAGCAAAACTGCTGGGGAATATCGAATCATTACCAAAGTCCAAACTAAGTGACCCAGTGTTAGATATACGACTAGCAGAAGATGGATTTCGTTTATGGTTAGTAACAGACTTATTCACAGAACTTTTTTGAGTTTTGTGATTATTTTCTTCATTCACAGAAGTCAATGAGTGTTTTGCTGTTGTTGTTGTGTTTGAAAATCTTCTGGGTTTATCTTCAAAACTTTCATCAATGCGAATTCCATCGGCATCTCCATTGTATGGCGACTCCTGTCCATTTAAATGAGTATCTCCCTTTTTCTTGTCCTTCTTTCCAAAATTAAATAACTTAGAATGTCTTTTCAACGACCCATATTTGGGCTCCCCTTCAGCAGAAGATTCGGAGGTAAAGGACGAACCTTTTCTGTCTTTATCCCGCTTCGATCTTCGAAACATTTATGCATTTAAATACCGACATAAATAATGGGAAAAAACTGCTTAAATTTAAAGTGAAGTGAGACGCTTGCAAACTTCCAACGATAATGCAACAAATATTTCCAACAATAACAATTAAATCAACCGGTGTGTTTCGCTCACGGACATTTTTAGAGATTTCAAAATAAACTTTTAATAAACGATGGAGTTCGATAATCAATAAAAGTCACACTCTCCATTTGCGGCGAGTGTAGCTGGGGATGGAGAGATATAAATAACACATCTGAATTGATCATTTGTGGACATGGAATGCTATGAATCAAAATGTATTTCAATTCAGAAGACATAAAGGCTTGGTTTTCACTAATACGGTGATAGAGCCTACACCGCAATGATTAACTCCAGTGAGTTTCTATGCCGCATATGGTGAATTTGCTGTAAAGTTTTGATTGAAATTCTCTAAAAACTTTTTTGGCCTTTTTTATAAAAGTGTCACAGTGTAAAAATGTCGACATCGAGCCAAAAAAAATTATAAAAGTCAGAAAAATCGTTGAATTATGTCACTTGGAAACTCGTCAAAAAGAGCATCATACAGAGAGTTAGTGCGCAGTCTCCTGTCAATGTTTGGAGGAGAACCTTATTTCTAGTCTGCTTGCATTATATTGGAACAACCTCATCCCCAGGGCTTCTTGCATTTTCAACATTTGTGTAACACAACCTCTAGTCGGAGTCTTTTGCCGTCATATATATATATCGATAAGGCAAAGAGACCCTGTGTTCGAGGTTGGAATTTTAAAATAGTGAAAGAATAAGTGAAATGAGGAAAACCCGATGATATCGCACTTGGCACTAAACACGGAAAATTTCGGGGAAAGGTGTATCCAGATTTCTGATTGGTTGTTGAAAATAACATAATTTATGTGGTGAATTTGTTTTTAAAAACCTTCAATTTCATAAAATGAGCTTTATTCAGTAATCAACAGTTGATTTTAAAAAATGAATTTCTGAGAGGCATTTTGCGAAGATTCATAACAAGTGAGTGACACGGTGTTCATCAAATCTTTGATCATGCATCAGCAGCAAACCTCGTTTCCAGGCTTTCTTTGTTGTTTATAAAACTTCGAAAAGAAATTAAAATTTCGACAAGCTGGTGAATGAGTTTCAAAGAGGCATTATGGACACCCGCTACCCCTTGAAAATTAATTAATTAATTAACTACCGTAATTTCCTCTAATAAACCCACCACCCTCTAAACGCCACACTTATAGTCGAACATTTGTAATAAACACCGCCTTCTAATAAACGCTGCATATCTTGAAAAGCGGCGTTTACTAGAAAACAGGCTAAACAAGAATTCATTTAATAGCATTATTTGATTTCCATCAATAAATTCTTCCACGTTTGCATGAATATTTGATGTGTAATAAAATTGCTATAAACGTTCTCATCTCGAAGAGAATGGCGGCAATGTCACATTGCTGTTCTTTGACATTTTTGTGAACATATCTTTTGTGTAAAACATTTTCACACAATCTTTTGTAACCTTTCCTAGGATAAGGAACATTGTTGTTTAAATTCGCTTCTATCCAATTCTTCATTTTGTAAAAAACGCCGCCCTCCAATGAACGCCGCCCCCTATTAAACACGCCGCATCCAAAAGCTGGAATCTGGAGTTTATTAGAGGAAATGCGATAATCATGGAGTGGTTTTCAACTTCAATATAAACAAAAATGGCTCTAAATCAAGGGTAGCAATTAATTTCACCAGTCGCAATCTTCAACAACGTGTGAACTGGAATGTCGTTGTCGTGTAACAAATTCACAAAAACAGTGAGGTTGTGTGTGGCTTATCCTGACGAATCCAAGTTGACAGTCTTATTTTTTTTTCTACCTTGCTGATGCTTTGCTGTTCATGAAAGCTTAGAAATCTTCGGAGAGTAGTAGGCGGGAGGCATTATAGGCCCACTTTTCGATGTTCATAATTTTATCGAGAATTTACTATATTTTTTAACGGTATGAAAATAAGGGGATTTCCCCATGACATTATTAACGTGAAACGCGTTAATAAGTGTTATCATGAAATTTCAATTAGTATAGAGGTTTGGTGTGTATCCCATCATCAGCTACGATTCTTTTGTCATAATAAGCGCTGAGCACACACAAGCACATCCTAGTAACCATTTTCGGTTATTGACTTTTTCAAGTTTTGAAGTTCTACCATCAAACTTTTTTGAAATTGATTTTGGGTTTCAGTCTTCATCTTTCTATCTGTAGAACTGAGTCCTTCTAAAGCTTTGTAATATGTTCCCTGCAAAACCTGGAATTCTTTGTAATTGATCCTTCCATCAGTCAGCGCCTGACTTATGTTAGTTTCGAACACAGCGATTGAGGATGTAACAATATCATATAATTTTATCACTTTTTCGACCTTCTTTTGATATCTTTTGATGACAGCTGTGGTAAGTCCGGTACAGATAGAGCCGGCTAGGGCTACACCACCTAATCCTGCAGAAATAGGTATTCCGATAATAGTAGCCCCTGTCGCTATAGAACCGATGCCGGAGCCAATGGTTATAGCGCTTGAGCTAGCATTTAGTAGCATCGATCGTTCTATCGCCTTGTTGTATCTCTTGAGCTTGATGCTAAACTTGTTCTTCAGTTTTATCAACTCTTCAAACTCAGAATTTATTACGCTTGCGTTAAACTTTTCCTGCTCATTCAAATCCTCAGGAGCAGTGGGTAGTTTTGGATAAATTTTAAAATTCATATTTAGAGAGAGATTATGTTATAATAATAAATAATAATAAATTATCCTCTAAATAAATAAATAAAATGGCAGACATTGACATAGATCCTTTTGGAGAACATGGTATGACGACGGATGAAACAACCGATGAGACGTTTCCTCTCATACCAACTTCAGGTGATCGTACGGATGTACAGATACATACAGCCGAAGGTCGAGAAACGTCAGATGCAAGTCAAAGAATCGAACTTTTAAGCAGTTATGTTGATGATATATTAAAAAGATTATCTGAAAGCCTCAATCAGGAAAAACCTAATTCCAAACATACCGATCTGTTTGAAATCAGAGAAGGTAAATTATACTACAAAGACAGTAGCGATCCATTGACGAGGAGAGATGGAATACTAAGGGCTACCGGTACTATAGCTGATATATTGCGTAAGGAGGGGTTACGTAAATTAGGGTTTGATATACCTATTGGCAAAATAACAGCACGACAAGCAGTTATGTTAAACAAAATACAAGAAGAACTCCCTTCATCATCTAAAATCACAAAATCGAGTGATGTAGAGCTTGAGGAAATTACGGGGAACATTGCAAATAGTACGGAAGATCTAATTTCATTAATAAGACAACAATCTGTCGATCATGAAACGACTCAGACCGGTGATCTATTTGAATATCCTGTGCGAGAGTTGTTAGGATTGGATAAGGCGCTGAGAAACATACGAGGAGGTCTTCAGGAAGAGGTTGCAAAAAAGGTTCGAATAGAACAGCGTATCGATCGAGAGAGAAACAAGTTGGAAGAGATGGAAAACGATGCGACATACACGGACGAACAACGAAAAGAGGTCGAAGATCGAATGGAGGGATTACGTGAAGAGTTGAAAGCTAGGAAAGAGAACATTAATATTCTCAAAGGCAAACTAAACGATCAAGTTACGAGCATCAAAGAAACCATTGCTAAAGTCCTCGACAAAGATACCACATTAGGTGAAAGGATACGAACACTATTCCGCGAACAAGGTATAACAATCGTTAGCATTCTGACGGCGTTTGGTATGGCTATCGGTGTTCTTGTGGAAGCTTTGTTACCATCTGGAGGTGGAAGCTCAGTAAGTCAACCACAAAATCATGGTGATAAAAAGGACGGTGGAAAGGAATGGATAAAAAATAAACTAAAAGCGTTAGCATCACTTCTAGGTAGATTGGCGTCTAAAGCGGCAGAGGCTTTACCGGGAATAATTGGGTCTATCGTATCGTGGATACTCACTAGAGCAAAAGAAGTTGTAGGTTGGTTGAGTCAAAATTTATGGGCTCTGATTGTAGGGGTTGGATGGATGATCTATACGTACCTCGTGACTAGACGGTAACCATCTGAGTGTGTATATATGTTACACGATACGTGTAACATAATTTTTGTACTCAAATTGAATATACATTTTATCTTTCAAAATACCACACAATTCCACCAATTCCAAGCATACTCAGAGCTATAAAAGCCAACTCTCTTTCGTGTTGATCATCACTCGGTGTATAAAAGTCGCTCAATACAGGCTGTCGTGGTAGCGGTTCGAGATGATTAGGAAACACCCTATTGTACTCTCTCATCGCATCGTTTAGTTCTACGAATTTAGTCTCAGCCTTCTTTTCGAGCAATAGTTGTTTATTGATGAAATCGATCCTTTCCTGTCGTTTTTGCTGCCATTCAATCTGTGCTTTTTGTAATTTTTCTATGGCCAAATCATGACGTTTTCTTTCCTTATCGATTCTGTCTTTGGATAAACTTGAAAACAGATAGCTCGATCCTGTGAAAGCTAGCGCATTTGCTAAAGCTCCGCCTAACATCATTGCGATAGCCATATTTAGATATTAATATTTTCAGGCAAAATCTTTTGCTTAATTAAGTATTCTCGAGTTATTTCACTAGCAGCAACAATGGCAACTAGTTTTCCCGTATCTTCCAAGTCGAACTTTTGAATAGAGGGTGGTGTCATTTTTAACACCTTTTTTCCTAGCATAGAGTAGCCGATAGCGAAAACGCAGACGACTGATGCATGATATAAATCGTTGATGATACTTTTCTTGTCCATGTTTGTTATATATACATTTTTTTCTTTTTATTCCATTTCATGTTTATTGATTAGTATTTTAGATTTTTGTGGAAGAAGAAGATCTTCGAGCTGTGTGGGTGGTGGCCCACTTGGTCTTTTTTTATACATAAAATAAGCAATTCCACCAACTAAACCGAGAGCTATTATTCCCCCCAAAACATAGTTATCCATAGATGACTGTTTAGTCGGTGTTGTCTCATTTCTATTCGATGTTGGTGTTACGGTAGCATTTTTCAATTCTTCTCGTTTTTTACGGTTGTATTCTACCAACCTCTTACCCGCTTCAACCTTTTTTGGGTTCTTCGTTGTCAATTGAATAGGAGTCTGTTCTTCTGACATTTTTATTATCTGCTATATTTATATTATCATCGGATTTTTTTAAATTTATTTCATTGATATAATGCCTCCCACTAATAAGTCCACCACTCAGTGGTGCTAATAATGAGCCGAATTTATAATATAAGTCACACGTGAATCTTTGAAGGGCAGAATTTAAGAAGGGGTCATTTTCCAGGTCATTGCTCAACGCTTCTTGATTGTTTATTCCTAACATTGTACAAAACCCCATCGAATAAATGCGTATGAGTGATTTCCCTAAGGATTTTACCATTTGACCTGATAGTTTAGCCTCGTAGATACTAAAAAGTTTTTCTACCTCTTCATCTTTGAGTTTGTTAATTTGCTCTTCCGTGTACATTTTCCCTAAGTATAGCTTGCTTTTCCCGGTTAAGACACACTCGAGCAGTTTTTGCCTTTTACCATCTGAAGGTGGTGGAGGGGATTCACCTGGAATATCGTAGCTGATTAAATTACCGATCGCTGTTTCCGCCATTTTTATTAGAGAGAGGTATTTTTTTAACACAAAATAAAAGTAAAATAGCAAGATCACCAATATACTTAATAACACGAAGTTGACATATTCTATCATTTTGTTGTGTTTGTTATAATTTTCTTATACTCTCTTATAAGTTTGTTGTAATTTGCTATATAAGAGTTTGCTATCTTCTTATAAGTTTGTTGAAATTTGCTGTATAAGAGTTTGCTATCTTCTTATAAGTTTGTTGAAATTTGCTGTATAAGAGTTTGCTATCTTCTTATAAGTTTGTTGAAAATTGCTGTATAAGAGTTTGCTATCTTCTTATAAGTTTGTTGAAATTTGCTGTATAAGTTTGTTACAAGAGTTATGTAACAAATAACATCAACCTGCTCAGCAAATCGCATACGTTCTTGGGTGTTCCATCCTCATGACTAGGCATGTGTGTTTCCCCGCATTTAACTTTTCATTGACCTCTTTCAAATTTTCTTTCAATTCAATGATATAATTCTCTTTATGAATAGTGGTTAGATCGTTTCTATCTTTTGGATACCACACATATAACATTTTAGCTTGCCGTCGTAAATTTTTAGGTATAGCCGTGTATGATTGTGTAAGTAACCATAGCGAATGGTTTCGATGGCGACCACTAATTGCCAACTCGAGCAAAGGCTGTCTCTTTTTGTCCAATTCCTCATCAGCGATTATGTCGTCAATGAGGAATAAGGTTTTATATCCAGCACAAAAGAGGGTCATTTCCTTAATATATTCATACAAAGATCCTTCCGGCTCAATTAAAATCACATAGCTGTCATTCCAGAACCACTTCCGATCTCTGTAAGTCTGATTCCACCTTAAGGTGGGACATATAATCACGATGAAATCAAAGTGATCAAAGTATTGATTTTCTAATAATTTTACAACACGATCCGTTTTGCCGCACGATGTTGGTCCGACGAATAATGCCGTGTGAGGCTCTTTCATGTAAAGTGTATCCATTTTAATATAACGCAGACATAAATTCTCCGTTTTGAATATTTAATTGAGCGTCCATTATTAGATATATATATGCGTTTAAGTTTCCTTGCAGTTTCAGCGGTCTTTTCAATCTGTAAAGTGATGCCTTCACTCGAATTTTCAATCCTTCGACCAGTCCCATGCAAAGCATTCTCATCAATTGTTCTGAAATCTAACCATAGAGCATACTTGTTTGTTAAGTAATCAGAGACTTTTACATCATGTAATCCCAAGCGCTTTCGGTTTTCGCCGACGCTATTATCTTTTGGTTTTCCTTCAGCAAAATACTTGCAAATCTCATTGTATTGTTCAAACGGCTGCATCCCTTGAGCAAAAAGTTGGTTAGGCTTACCTTCAACGATGACTGATACCTTTTTGATCTTTGGATTATAGAATTTACAGGTTTCTCGTTTGTAGGATTTTTCTTCTTCAAATAGAACTAAAATACCCTTCAAAGATTTGGCAGGTGTGTTGAATGACCAATTCCACGTTGTGTCTGACTTGTTTACTCTAATTTGTCTGTGTCGCAAAATCCTATCATAGAGCAAAGCCATGTTTTGATATTCAGAAGCGATTTGTCTAGCCAACGTGGGTTGTGTCACAAGCTCATATTCAAGTGAGATGTTAGATATTTTGTATTTACCATCTGGGTTACGTTTTTGACCTGCGGCGGTATCTGGAGGGTCAGAATAAATAACTCGGTTATAGTCGTTAAATGTGATCTCGTAACAAAGCCTATTACCTAAACCTGCTTGATAATATGGAATAGTACTATCTAGCATCTCAAAGTCGAGTGGAATGACAAATTTGTTTTTATAGGTGTCAGCAATGGCTTTGTCTTCCGCATCATCGTCCTTTTTATCAGAAGCACCAATCCTCAATTTCATACAATTCTCTGTACACCCATCGTCGATGATGATACCCTGTCTTATCGCGTTTCTTTTTTCAAACTTGGTTAACCATAAATCTCTGTAACACCCAAAAAGATCAAAGTCATCGATGCTCAATATCTCGTTACCTTCGAACTTGACAGCCAACTTCTTAACGATAGCTCTTCCAATGTTACTGACCAATGTTCTTTTTGAGTCAGCTTTCGATTCGAGTTCAATATCAAAACTTAGATTCGTTGTTCCTGGGATAATGACATCATCGCTTCCTAAATTTGGAAACCTAACCAATAATAGCTGATTTTGATCGATCTCACTCGGATTGTGTGTGACAATTACTTTTTGACGAGAACCTTTTACACCGCGGGCAGTTCTAAGTGAACGTTCTGGATTTAACCTCTTTCCATACTCCATTATTAATTATGATATATATATATATATATATAATTAATTATTACTTTTTATCTCGGTTTAGCGGATGTGCAAAACAACGGTTCTTCCTAGGTCTTCTTTTAGCATATTGCAATGTTGATCTGTGAGTTTCAACGTGAGAGACTGAAATACACCATTTTTTAATTTTTTGTACTGAGGGTTTTTAGGCTGAACATGTGTGAAGTCACTATATTCAACCATGTGATAGGTTAGTAAAATATCACTTAGCTTTCCATTCTCAAGATTTTGAGTGTTGTCGAGTTCAGAGAGATGTAAATTAATTTTGATTATTTTAGCGAGCTTATTTGTTTTGATTATTCGAGGGTCTTTGTCTAATGAGGTAAGTTTTACATCACCTGCTAAAAAGGCACCTGCTAAAAAGGCATTCAATTCCCTGCTCGTGAATGTTCCTTGAGGTACCAACTTTTCAGCTTTCCCATCAGCAGACAGTTTCAGTTTCAACTCTGTGGTTATTTCATACGTAACATTGTCTGCAAACATATCAACCAATGCAATTTCTTTTGAGCCATCCAAGTTTTGAATGGGGTAAGAAAAATAGATTGTCTTTTCTCCTTTTGCGATATTTACTGTGATATACATTTCTTGTATTAGAGAATAGAGGATTATATTTTTAAATAATGGAGAACATTTTTAAATATGCTCCCAATGCGCTTTATAAGCCAAATGGAGGACAATACCTTCAGATATTGAATTCTAAAGATTTATACAAACAAACAATTATTGTCTCTGAAAATGGTTCTTTTCCTGCGAGCTTTCCCAATATTTTTACTAATTATGAAATGGATGAAAATGAACAACGCATGAAAATTTGGAAGGAACAACCATTTAAATTATGGCAAACCCAACTCAATTTTGTCACTTGGTGTGCTTCAAGTGCTTGTGGGGTCAGTTCTGAACACCTGAAAGAAGGTCGCTCTACTCCTATGATTAGAGCAGTATATCGTTTTCACGTCTATTATCATATTAGACGAATCATTAAGCGTCTGCAGACACCTCTACCTTTTGAAGATAGTTTCAACCAATACGATAATCCTTATAACAAAGAAGAGTTTTTAAAAATCTGTAGTGAATATGGTGTCGATTCTGATCCTAAAAAATACAAAGGGCAATATTTTTACAGCTCGTATCAAAAAAGACGTAGAGACTATCCAACGCCAGGTGTGAGTTATTTCACAGACGACTCCATGACACGATGGATTATAGAAAAATCTAAAGGCTTTACAAAAACAGGTCTCGTAAAAATTTCAGAGAGTGTTAGAGCATATGCTTATCTTGTTCTTAGTTCGCAAGCCTCAGCTCGTTCTTCTATTTTAGGTAATAATTCAAGCTCTTTGACAGCTCAAAGAGTTTTTATGAACAACTTTGAAGACATTGTTAACCGCAGAGTTGATATTCAAGATGACATTAAACGTTATCAAGATACTTTAAATTACGCTTCAAGCAAAGTTGATTATTCTGTTGGACAAGGTATTTACATGTTACCTAGTGACATGAATCTAAACATCAAGTCGGGAGTGTCTGGTTATAATAATAAAATTCTCATATCTAATGACAACTTGAGCCTCGGAAGAAACAAAATGATTAATGTTATGCAAGAGCATCATATTTCACCCAAAGTGACTAGCTCTCCAACACAAACAAAAAATAAAAGTTCACAAAAGGAAGTTCACAAAAGAGTAGTGAGTCAAACAGATTCACTCCCATCTCACGAAGAAGAGAAAATAGCTTTGGTTTTAGCGATTACCACGATGTTTAGTATATGGTATGTATTTCGCTGATCAGCGCATGTAGTTTGCAATTATAGCCGGCATTGTGGATACATGCTAACACTTCTAAGCCCTGGCGTTTGTTGAATTTCGATCGAAATGACGGTAACCTGAATGTCTCTATGGACCAGAGAAACCTGACAGTGATAAATCACCCAGACGCAATGCTAACCATTCCGCGATATATTCAACACAACTGCGGGGAAGTGCGCACTCATGCAAGTTTTACAACCAGAACATGAGAGATCTACGACCGCCGAAGTATATATATACTTCCTCTCAGACGAACTGCGTGGGGTTCGAACACACGACCTTGTTGTTACAAGTTAGCGTTCTTATCCACTAGACTACGCTGATCTGTATGTTATATGTATTGTTAGCTCATTTATGTTATAAAAATGAAACTACTACAAACTGCTTTTTACTACATTTTTATGAGATATTTAATTGTTTACATTTATGAGTAATTTGTGGTTATATAATAATAATTAAAACTGCTTACGTGTTGTTATTTGAGAATTTTATTATGTAATCATTTTGTTATGTAATCAAAATAACAAAATGCTATATAGTCATAACAAAAAAGCTGTTTTGAACATAAAAAGATGGTTACCGTCAAATCGAAGAAAATTATAGCGTTCCGAGGGACACCACAAGCAGACACTGAGATCTAAATGAATGATATAAAACCCAAGAGCGGAATAATTTGAAAATTGTGGTGAACAGGCGACAGAGTCTGCCGGAAAGGGAAGGTCTAGTGGAGCGGCTAGATTGGAACTGGATGGTGCCGTCCGCTCCCGGTATTCACCACAAAATGTGCCAAAAGTTGTCGGGAAAAACAATGTGACTAGATGTAATATACCCGAACAGATCATGAACGGCCATTGCGTGCGTAGTAGTCGGAGTTCGTAAGTAGTCACACACAAATAGTCTAAGATCTAGGGGTAGAGCTCAGAGCTGGTGGATTCGAGAAGCCAGGGTGGAGTGCCGGTTAGATCGAAGACAATGAATTAAAAACCCTCTAGGGTATCACAACAACAACAACAACAACAACAAAAACCCTAGGGGGTTCTCCTAAGGGAGTTTTGTTTTCAATAATAATAATAAGTTCATGGTTGGACTCATTTATTGATTAAACTTTATGTAGGGAAATACCCTAATATTTAAAAACTGCTTACGTGTTGTTATTTGAGAATTTTGTTATGTAATCAAAATAAGATCGTCACGTATATACAAAAAGAAACTGATATAAAGGGATATGATCATAAGTATATATAGACAATGGAATTCCCAACAGTTGATACATTCGAACAAACAATCAAAAAGCAAAACAAGGAACAAATGACAGAGATCATAAAGTGGCGAGAGCTACCTGAAAACGTGATTTATCATGTTAAATTTGTTTCTACAAAAGCTATGTATGCAGAGTTGAAAGACGGAACAGGAAATATATATAAGGTGTGGTTGCCTGAAAGACTTTTCGTTGAATTAAATGATTATGGTTGGAGCTCTAGAGAGGCCTTTGTCAGACCGAAAGGTCTCAAACAATCTCAAAAGAATTCAGAAAGACAATTCTTTGATTATGACATTATATGGCGCTAGATAAAATCTCGTCGACTCATCTTTACTTGTTTCTAGTAAAGATACTTTTGTACGATTCACCAACCTTGCACATAATCAGGAGGTAGCTCTGTATCTTCAGGTATTAATATTAACTCTTCTTTCACAAAAGCTCGTTCAGGTCCATCTTGAAGGTAATACATTACACGGTTACCAGGTTGCTCTATTACCTCACTCAATCTATATGTCTTCTTTGACCATATCCTATCTGTTGCTCTTTTTCGATGGTCGTCGTGCTCTTCACCCGGTTGCAATAGATATCTATACAAACCATCTTGAGGTAATTTTTCTTCAGGTGGATAGCTCTCTCGTTTAGCGAGAGTTACCTCTTTCATTTTAATAGCATCTTTCGGTTTCATATCGATCATCCGAGTCTTCGTATCGTTTAATCTATCCACAAGTTTATACAAATATTTGACCCATGTAGATGATACCTTTTCCGAATCGTTCAGTTCTTGAGCATCTTGTATTTTGAATAAATTTTCGGCAAGTATCTTGTTCAACGCCTCGACAAACGCTGTATGGGTATGCTTATATTTAGTAGTTACTCTTTTAATTTCGACGTTATTCTTCTCCAACAGCTTTGTCACATCGGCTTTGAATTCTGAACCGTTATCACATTGAAATACTTTTGGGTAGTTTAAGGGCCCAACTCTATAGATATCTCTTATCATATCGGCAACCTCTTTGGCTTTCTTAGTCTTCAAAGGTCGGGCTACTTTGTAACGTGAAGCAACATCGATACCGGATAAGATGTACTTGTATTTATTACCATATAGCATATCACTAGGCATGTACAATATATCAAATTGGTGAATCTCATTCGGTTTAGTCACTTCATAATGTGAACGTTCAACATGTTTCGGTGCTGGTAAATGTACTTGCCACAAAGCTTGTTTTGATAGCCACTTCTTAATTACCTTCGGTTTGAAGTCGAATCCTCTTAGATTGCGAACAGCCTTTTGTCCTTTCCACAAGTTTTGAGGTTGATAATAAATCTCTTGAAGTTTAGTGTCTGACATTTTTTATTATTTATAAACAACGTTTTATTTTAGCTCATTTTGTTAAAAAAATGACATCAAAGTGGGTTAAAGTTTATCTCTTTTATATATAAAGAATAAAGCATAAACATGACCGACAAAACAGAATCAGATTACGAGTCAATGACTCGTGACGCTTTACGAAAATTATGTGCGTCACGAAAAATAAAATATGTTAACCAAATGAACAAAGCTAAATTACTCGAGGTACTTGAGAAAAATGATAAGGATCCATTATTTCTTTGTGATCCTGAAATGAAAAAAGCATTTTACACACGCTATTCAAACTGGATGAAAAACAACGAAGAAAAATATCTCAGCTATCGAGAGAGTTATAACGAGAAGTTAAGGATGGCTCGCAAACAAAATAAATTGGCTCGTTCATCCTTGTAGAGTTTTTTTTGTTAAATTCGAGTAACAAATGTTAGATCTGAAAAATGATATTTGAAACTGATATAAAGAGATATGAAACAAGTATATATATATAGACAATGAAATCCCCAACAGTTGAAACATTCGAACAAACAATCAAAAAGCAAAATAAGGATCTTGAAATAAAACCCAGAAAAGCTAAATTGCTCGAGGATCCATTGTTTCTTTTTAATCTTGAAATGAAACTCAGAAAAGCTAAATTGCTCGAGGGTCCATTGTTTCTTTGTGATCTTGAAATGGAACTCAGAAAAGCTAAATTGCTCGAGGTAATTGAGAAAAATGATGAGCGTCTATTGTTTCATTTCAAGATTAAAAGAAACTCAGAAATGCTATTCAAACTGGATGAAAAACAACGAAGAAAAATATCTCAGCTATCGAGAGAGTTATAACGAGAAGTTAAGGATGGCTTTTTTTTGTTACTTAAATTCGAGTAACAAATGTTAGATCTGAAAAAAAAAAAAAAAAAAAAATGATATTTGAAACTCATATAAAGACAACATAACCACTTATATATATGATCTCTTAAATATTATATAAATAATTATATAATATGACTACTAAAAATACTGTTGTTGAATTAAAAGCTCTTGCGAGAGAACGCGGCCTATATGGCTACTCAAAACTCAGAAAAGCTGAGTTACTTGAATTATTAGAAAACCCACCTATCCGACCTGTTCCACTACCAAGACCTACTAGGTTTAACCGACCTGTTCCACCACCAAGACCTGTTCCATTTATTCCTACCCAACAAGATATGGATATCTTCGAACAGCGAGAAATGTCGAAAAATAGACCTGTTGTGAAAAGTAAGTTGAATGAATGGAGAGATTGGTTGGTAAATCATGTACCAGAATCTATTAAGGAGAAAACAAGTGAAGCTTTCAATACTTTGAAAGATAAGATTCTCAATCTGTATAAAAAGGTTAGAAAAGAGAGAGATGAGGATGATAATGTTGTTCGAGAATTAGATCAACGACCACAAATCAACTTGATTGAAAGCTATCCAAGAATGAACAGGTATGAGGTTACCGGTAATTTGAATTCAGACCTATCAAATATGATTTTCAACCGAATCAGAGAAGATATCGAAATGCGTTCGAGGATTGTTTACAGTTTTACCGCTAAAATTTATCGGGGAAATGGGGAACTTGTAAAGTATGAAAAGACACTTCCTGGAGAAGGTACTTATACAAGTTTATCCGCAATCGAGGAGTATATCAAACGATGTGAGAGTCGAAGGTTAGATTTGGACGATGATGGTGTTTGGTCTAAAGCATATCTACCCGCAGCCGAGGTTTTCGACAGTCCGGGCGTGTATCAAGGTCGAGTCGAGTTTACTAGAATCATCATAAAAGTCATACACAGCAATGAACCGCTCATGGGTTGTGGTCCTCTACCTGATTGGCTTCGTGGGAAGAGATGTATCCATGCGATAGATGATAAAAACGACAATCTGTGTGTATGGAGATGTCTTGCCATCTACTTTGCGTATGCTAAAAACAAACAAAGACCTGCTAAACGCACTACTAGCAAAGCGTTAGAACTAGCTCGAGATTTTTATGGTGATCAGAAACTAAAAGTTGAGGATGTACGACCTACAAAACTCGTTGATTTTGAAGGTATTGCCAAAAAGTTTAGTGTCAACATCCGTCTATATGAGCCTAAAAACCAACAAGTTTGGAAGTTGGTGTTTGGTAAAAACCAGTTCAGAAAAAGTTTACCTTGTGTTGACATTGGTCTCTACGAGGGTCATTGCTTCTACATAAAAGATCTTGAAGGTTTGACACAACACTGGGAATGTGCCGCTTGCGAACAGAGATTCAAACGGCACAACAATTATAATAGACACGTAACAGAAAACCTTTGTTCGGGAGGGAAAACCAAGTTGATATGCAAAGGAGAAAAGTTTAAGCATATCATGAACAGTTCTGAGAAGGTATTCTATGGAGGTAACACCCAGTTCAGTTATGTCGGTTGTCGATGGATTGAAAAACAATCTGAAATCACAGGTAAACATATTCATCACGCTCTTTGTGGTCATGGTGGTGAGAGGTGTGTGAAGATTAACAAGCGCGAGATTCTTGTGGATGGATATGAACCTGAAAGTAATACTGTCTATCAATATTATGGTTGTAAATGGCATGGATGTCCTTGTATAAATGGTGATCCGAAAAAATATCGAGCTACACTCGACATGGAGACAAAAATTAGGAGTCTTGGTTATGATGTTATTTCAGTTTGGGAGTGTGAAATACCGGAGTTGAGTACCGTTGAGCTTGAAAAGAAGTTTGTTCCATACCCATACTTTATCGTGTTTGATTTCGAAACGATACTCCATAAACTCGACCAACAAGTTACGAGTGATCTGACTTTTGACACTAAACATATCGCAGTCAGCGTTGCTATTACCGATAATTTTACAAATAAACCCACCTTTCTTGTAAATCCAGATCCGGAAAAGCTCATCAAAGACTTTATTTTAGATTTAGAAAACAGGTGGGTGGACATCTCGAAATGTGTAAGTGAAGAATATTATTTGCCCGACAAAGATTCGCTTCCATCCTCCGTAGTTACACGACACGAAGCTTGGTGTAATCAGGTTCCTGTGTTAGGTTTCAATAGCGGCAAATACGATCTGAATATGATCAAGAAGCACTTCGTTAATCATATGACAGAACAGGCCGGTTCAATCTCTGTGGCTAAGAAAGAAAACAGCTACATGTTCTTGACGACCGGTCAGTTCAAATTTTTAGATGTGAAATCTTATCTCGCACCCGGTCTTTCTTTTGACGGTTGGTGTAAAGCAAACAATTGTGAAGAACAAAAACTCGTCTTTCCTTATGAATGGTTAGACAGTTTTGAGAAACTTTCTCACATAGGCACTGTGAAATATGAAGACTTTTACTCGAGTCTCAAGAAAAAGATTTTGATCACTCCTCAAGAATATGAAGACTTTAAGGTTGAATTTGAGAAACGTGGATGTGTTACCATGTTGGATTGGTTAAAAGAATATAACTTGGCTGATGTTGTACCGTTTGTGGAAGCTTTGGAGAAGACGCGAGAATATTATTATGGAGACGATATCGATATGTTGAAGGATGCTGTATCTATTCCTGGAATTTCGATGACTTATGTTTTGAACAAAGCGTTGAAAATGAAAAAGAAAGGAGAGCCTGATTTGTATGCACCTGGGCAACCTTGTAAGTGTAAATGTTCGAAGGAATGTTATAAACAAGGTTGCAAAGACTGTTCAAAAATACGAAAAAATTGTGAGGTGTGTCCGAAAAACAAAGCTTATGAGTTGTTGAAAACCGGTATGGTAGGTGGTCCGAGTATTGTGTTTTCCAGATATGCCGAAAGAGGTGTGTCAAAGATAAGGCCTCATAAATATAAAGACGCTAGGGATTGTGAGTCTGTTGTTGGTTTTGATGCGAATAGTTTGTATCTGTTTTGTTCGGGACAGGAGATGCCTTGTGGAAAAGAGAGTTATATTGAGGTCGAAAATCCTACAGATCCGGAGTTTTTAGAAGAATTTTCCGAGGGTGTGTGTGACGGTTCTATTTTTGGGTTTTGTCAGGTAGATATTCGTGTTCCGGAAGAGCTAAAAGCTAAATTTGAAGAGTTTTCACCTCTGTTTGTTGTCGATAAGATTCCTGAGAGATTAGTACCTCAACATATGAAAGACTACCAAACAGCTACAAATAGGATGAATATCAAAGGAACTAAAAAGTTATTGGGGGTTTGTAAGGTGAGGAAGATTTTGTTATATACACCGTTGTTGAAGTGGTATATAGATCACGGTTTGAAGGTGACTGGAGTATATAAAATTCTGAAATATACAGCGAGCAGACCTTTCAAATGGTTCCCTAAAGAAGTAACCGATGCGAGACGAGATGGTGATTCGAACCCTGCATTAAAACAACTCGGTGACACTCATAAACTGAAAGGAAATTCGTTCTACGGTAAAATGATTGAAGATCTCGAAAAACATACCAATAATATGTACACAAAATCAGAAGAAAATGTCGATAAGGCGTTCAGAAGCCCTTTCTTTGACGATCTTGAAGTCATCAATGAGACATTTGAGATCAAAGAGAGAAAACGTCAAGTCAATATAAATCGACCTTATCAATGTGGTATCGCCGTGTATCAGTTTGCTAAACTGAGGATGTTGGAGTTTTACTATGACTTTCTCGATAAATATATAGATAGGAAAGATTTTGAGCTGATTCAAATGGATACGGATAGTATGTACATGGCTCTTTCGTCTAAGTCGTTGGATGATATCGTTAAACCCGAACTTAAGGATTATTATTTCAATCAAGGTAAAGCAGAATTTTTGAGTACGAGTAAATATCACGATAGAACACCGGGTTTATTCAAGGCGGAGTTCAATGGTATGCGAATGATTGCTCTGACGAGTAAATGCTATTTTGCGGAGAATCAAGATTTAGGCAAATCAAAATTTAGTTGTAAGGGGATTTCAAAAAGGCAAAATGAAATGAGTTGGCAGCGATATAAAGAAGCTTTGGATGGTAGTAAGGACATGGCTCAAAATACAGGGTTTAGGGTAAGTAATCATAAGATCGTCACGTACACACAAAAGAAACTAGGTCTCAGCGCTTATTATGACAAAAGAATCGTAGCTGATGATGGGATACACACCAAACCTCTATACTAATTGAAATTTCATGATAACACTTATTAACGCGTTTCACGTTAATAATGTCATGGGGAAATCCCCTTATTTTCATACCGTTAAAAAATATAGTAAATTCTCGATAAAATTATGAACATCGAAAAGTGGGCCTATAATGCCTCCCGCCTACTACTGCTACGAAGCATTACAAACTTTAACAGATAATGACCAAGATGTTAACCATGACAACAATGTTAATTACGCAAATGACAACCTATCTGCAAGCCATTGTGGTAAACAAAAGAAACCGAAACGCAAAGTCACGGCAGTTGTAGGTGATTCCGTCCTGCGCTTTGTGCGCAATATGGAACTCAGCTCGAGTGAAAACCTGGTAAAAGTCAAATCGTACAGTGGCGCTACGATTGAAGATATGTATCACCATGTTGTTCCAACGATGAAGAAAAATCCTGAAACACTAATTTTACACTGTGGAACAAACGATCTACGACGCGAAGAAGATGCTAATACGATTGCAAAGGAAATTGTGGATCTTGCAGTAAATTTTAAAACCGAAGAAAATTCAGTCGTTGTCTCAGGGATCACGCCACGTGGTGACAAATTCAAGGAAAAAGCAGAAGAAGTTAACAAAAAGGTAAAAATGTTTTGTTTAGAAAGGAATATTGGTTTTCTATGTAATGAAAACATCGATTCGCCGAAATATAGATGGCCCGACAAACTTCATTTAAGCAAAGAAGGAACGACAATTTTTACGAAAAATTTGAAAGAATGTATACTAAGTTTGTCAGACTGACAATCATTGAACGAATTCTCATCTGATAGGCTTTTCTCTGTTGCCTCCGTTAATGCTTCGTTAAATTCATCAACAGAGAGAAGTCTTTTGGATGCTTCTGAAACATATGTTTCCAAAGATAATTTAATAATAAATGATATCTCCAATTTTGGGAGTGAGCTAAATGAAAGCTCAAATAATTATTTTATAAATACTCTGAAAGATGTAAGATTAAAAAACGTCCATAGATTAGTCATTGCTCACTTAAATATCAACTCTATTCGCAATAAATTTGAAATGTTTTCTGACAGCATTGCGGATAAAACTGATATAATTATGATCTCAGAAACCAAGATTGATGATTCGTTTCCTAAGAGTCAATTCTATATCAATGGTTTCCATCCACCCTATCGACTGGATAGAAATGCGAATGGGGGTGGTATTATGGTATTTATTCGGGAAGATATACCGAGCAAGTTAATTCATGAAAGTACAATACCGTATGAATTTCTGCTTTTGGAAATAAATCTGAGAAGGAAAAGATGGCTTTTATGTTGTTCATACAACCCTAACAGAAATTTTCTTACAAATCATTTAGATGCAATATCTAAGCAGTTAGATCACTTTTCTTGCAAATATGAAATATTCTACTACTTGGTGACTACAATGAGGAACCACACGAAAGAAATTTTCAGAGTTTCTTTGATATGTATAATTTTACAAGCTTAATTAACGAGCCCACTTGCTTTAAAAACCCTGAAAACCCTAGATGTATTGATCTTATTATCACAAATAAACCAAGATGTTTCTGTAATTCTATTACCGTAGAAACCGGCTTGTCTGACTTTCATAAAATGTCATTGACAGTAATGAAAATGTTTTTTCCGAAGCAGAAACCAAACATTGTGAGTTATAGAGATTACAGAAAGTTTTCTGAGGAAGCGTTCAGGAATGACCTATGTAATGTGTTGAATAGCACACCAGTAAATCAATTTGAAAGTTTTTTTAGTTTATATAAGGAAATTGTAAATATGCATGCGCCCGTAAAGAGAAAGTATGTCCGAGGGAACAATGCCCCTTTTAAGAGCAGGGAAATTCATAAAGCCATAATGACGCGTTCACGATTACGTAACAGATCAATAAAAACCCCTACCGCTGAAAACAATGCAGCTTATAGAAAACAAAGAAACCTCTGTACAAAATTAGTTCGCCAAGAGAAAAAAAGGTATTATAACACCCTTGATGTAAAATCAGTAACAGATAATAAAAAGTTTTGGAGAGTAATTAAACCTTTGCTCTCAGATAAAGATAGAAAGAGCAAAAAAATTACACTTGTTGAAAACGGAAAAATAGTTGACTCTGAAGAGGATATATGTAAAGTTTTTTCAAATTTTTTTAAAAATATAGTTTCTTCACTCGATATCAAGAGTTGGGATAATAACAAAACTTTTATCAATCTGGGCATAGAGAATATTATAGATCTAATCATCAGAGCTTTTGAAACTCATCCAAGCATCACGGCTATTAAATCTAACATTAGAAATTCGGAGTTTTCTCTGCAGCCAGTCACCTATGATGAAGTACTGAAAGCAATAAACAGGCTAGATGATTCTAAAGCAATACAAAGCACAGATATTCCTACAAAATTAATAAAGCAAAATAAAGACATCTTTACTCGATTTATAATGAACAATTTTAATGATTCATTAATGCGATCTGCCTTTCCAATTAAGTTAAAACTGGCAGAAGTGTCACCTGTTTACAAAAAAAGGGATCAAACTTAGAAAAAGAAAATTATAGACCTGTAAGTATTTTGTCTAATATTTCTAAAGTGTACGAGCGTTTAGTTTTTAATCAAATAAATGGATATTTTGAAGAGATTCTCTCAAAATATCAATGCGGATTTCGTAAAGGTCATGGCGCGCAACAATGTTTGCTCAGAATGATTGAACATTGGAGAAAAGCTGTTGACAAAGGAGAACAATTTGGTGCTGTTCTTACAGACCTCTCTAAGGCATTTGACTGTCTACCTCACGAACTTTTTATAGCTAAACTTAATGCGTATGGGATTGAAAAATTAACCTTAAAATTCTTGTGCAGCTTTCTTATACATAGAAGTCAATGTATTAAAATAAATGAAAAACTCAGTACCTGGGAAGACATTATTTTTGGCGTACCACAAGGATCTATTCTTGGTCCGCTGCTTTTCAATATATTTATTTGTGATCTTTTTTTATGTGTAAATAATATTGACATCGCTAATTTTGCGGATGATAATACACCATATACTTCTGGTGCAAATCTTGATTTCACACTGAGAAAGCTTGAATCCGCCACTAATGAAATATTTAAATGGTTCGAGATTAACTCAATGAAAGCAAATGCAGAAAAATGTCACTTGTTAATAAAATCAGAAAATCCAGTCCTTATAAAAATTGGATATTGTAATATTAATTCCACAAAATGTCAAAAGCTTTTAGGTATTGAAATTGATAATAAACTATCTTTTAAACAACATGTAACTGGATTGTGTATAAATGCCTCAAGAAAGCTTAACGCAATAGTTTGTCTTTCGCCTTACCTGGATTTTGAAAAGAAAAAGTTACTTATGAATACATTTTTCTACTCTCAATTTAATTACTGCCCATTAATATGGATGTGCCATAGCAGGGAATTAAACAATAGAATCAATCGGCTACACGAGCGATGTTTAAGAACTATCTATAATGACAGAAAGTCGTCTTTTGCTCAACTTCTAAAAAAAGAAAACTCATTCACAATACATCAAAAAAATTTACAAAGTTTGGCCATTGAGCTATATAAAATAAAAAATGGATTATCTACAGTTTTGATGAGTGAAAATTTTAAAATAAATGGAAATGAAAAGACTTTGAGAAAAAGAAACGACTTTTCGATTCAAAATGTTAGAACAGTACATTATGGTTTAGAATACCTAAGCTATCTTGGCCCAAAAATCTGGGCCCTTGTACCAGAGGAAATTAAGAGTTTGAAAACACTGTTTTCCTTCAAAAACAAAATCAGGCAATGGGCTCCAGAGAACTGCCCATGTAGACTTTGCAAAACCTACATTCCTGATTTAGGATTTGTTAATGTTGGGCATGCATAGGACATAAATTCTCTGAAAATCGAGGAATATTTTTTTGTGTTGTGAATTTTCATTTCTTGTGCTTTGTGTAATTGTAGATTTATATTGTTGACTTTAATTAGCTAAACTATTGTAAAGCTATGTTCTGTTTTTTTTTTATATATATATGTATATGTAGATTCTGCATATAGTCAACATGAAATAAAGCACAACTAACTAACTAACTAACCAACTATTATGAAATTTACGTCGTAGAGACGTCTTGAAAAGACGTCCCTAAGACGTCGCGAAATGGTCGCGAAGTGGGAATCTCAAAAGACGTCCCAATCACATCTTCACTAAGACGTCCCGATAACATCTCAACGACATCGTAACGACGTCGCAGGATTACGAAATTTACGTCGTAGAGACGCCTTGAAAAGACGTCCCTGAGACGTCGCTCAATGGTCGCGAAATGAGATCCTCAGAAGACGTCCCAATCACATCTTCACTGGACGTCTCGACGATAGGATATCGCAGTGACTTCAATCTCTAGCCGTAACGACATCGTAGAGACGTCCGATTAACAACCTCCTTTTTCTGGGATCATAGGCCATCTATGCTGGGATCATCAAAACAACAAAACATACAAATTCAATAGATGTCTCCTTTTTAATTCTTTTTAAAAGTTTACAACGCAACAATTTACAGTTCAACATGTACTAGCTAATTTGTCATCAAGTTATAAAATTTTGAATCACCTGTACCGTAATTTTTCTAATTTAACGCGTACTCTAATTTAATGCGTACCCTGTTTTTGGCGAAAAGTCGTAATTAATTTTACTCTAATTATTAACGCGTAGCCGAAATTCCAAGTAATTAATTTTACTCTAATTATTACGCGTGGTCAAGCCTTGGAAATGAAAACTTAGACAAGAAAAATTTCATTTTTGATCAACTTTATCTTTCTTTCAAAATTACAAATCAAACGGATCTTCGTCATCCTCCTCTGGCTCCTCCAGATCATCTAATGCCTTTTCCATGCACCGCTGATAAAATTCATTGTTTCTGACTTTTTTGGGGTCAGATGACGTAATCCCGCATACTTCAAATGAATTTTGAATCAAAGTGGGATTTGAAGACAGATGCTGGTACGCTGTGTCAACCCAATCAATCATTTCTTGTCGTGTTGGGGTTGGAATTTTGAAATTCGGATCTTCTGTTGATGAAGGGAATTTTTCGATGGCATCGGAAATGTAATTAACCCAGCACTTCCTCAACACAGCTTTGAAGGGCCTGTTCAAACAAACGTCCATTGGTTGACACTTAGAAGTGCAACCTGCAGGTATAGCTAGTGCATCACAGTCCTCCTTTAGCAGTTGATTTTTGACAGATTCTGTCAAATGAGCTGCAAAGGCATCGAAAGTTAATAGAGAATTGTTGAAACCTTGCTTTTTCGATTCAGCTGATGAGTAAGCCAGATTTCATCGACCCAGATTTGCATCAATTCGTCATTCATCCAGGCTTTTTCCTGCGTCTTAACAATAAACCCTTTTGGGATGTTAAGATTTTTAATAGTTTTGTCAGTTTTCCCTTTAAAGATGATCATCGGAGGAAGCATTTTTCCATCTCCAATAGCCGACAAAACAACGGTAAGATGCTTCTTCTCGCTTCCAGTTGTACGAACAACACACTCCTTGACTCCTTTTGAAGCGATCGACTTTGCAGGCACCATATCGAAGAAAGCGGGGGTTTCATCCATGTTTCCGACAAGTGAGCGAGGATATTTTCCTATCCTCATAAATTTTGCTGCATCGGCGTAAAACTTAGTCAGAACCCCCTCAAGTTGTCTAGGAAGTTTTTGACAAACGGACGTGCGAGTGCGTAGGCAGAATCTGTTTCGAGAAAGAAATTTGGTCAACCAACCGTTACTTGCTTTAAATTTTGGATTGTGCGGTACTATCAATTTCTTTGCTTTTTCCTTCAAAGCCAAGGTGGATACAGGGAAGTTTTGGTCTCTCAGGACCAACACCCACTTCACAAGCTCCTCTTCTACCTCAGGTGGGTAACTTGTTTTTCGTCCTGCACCTGGATGGTTTGTCTTCTTCGCCTTGGTACCTCTGCCTTGTATTGGTTTGGTACCAACGATTCCTCGGACTGTCGATTCATTCAGGTCGAAAGCTCTTGCAGTTTCGTGATAATTTCCACTATTGACATAATGCAACCGGATCTCAGCTTTCTTTTAGTTGGTGAAACGCTTTCGACTCTTGGTTGGTGAATGAAGATCATCAGATGGTAAAAGGTAAAAATTTTCAACAATCGTTTCGTAGCGCTGGTAGTGATCGATCATATTCCAAAAATCATGACACTTTTCCATTTTTTGGTTCACGTCTTGAAGTGTGATAGGCTTGAAGGGTCTCCCAACAGGATTTTTCTTTGCTATTTGAGTCGGCTTTGGCGTTCCTATTAAGGGAGAATATTTGAAAATGTGCATATTGCTTTAATAAGCAACTGAGCTGCTAGTTGCTCAGCCCTGAAGATGGTCCGGGTTGAAGATAGCAAAAAAGAAATTTCTCTACTTTACATCAATATTTGGATCCTGAACCATAGCTTATCAGTCAAGAGATTTTTATCTTACCTCCAAGGCAAACAACATCCATATCCGTACTGTCGTTTCTTTTCTCTGGTTTGTAAAACTTTGAAATCGAGGATTGTACTTTCTTTTCGTCTTTTTCAGAATCCAATGCTGGCCTTTTCAAATATTTTCTCAAAGATGTTTGAGTCGCCATCTTGCAAATCTTGCAAATGCATATCAAAAGGTTCACAAGCTTTTCTTCGGATAAACAAAAACATTCGACTGACGCTCTGCAATGTCTTCTTTTCAATATCTGCCGCGAGGTTTAAAGTTTTAGAGCACTGCAAGGACTTCTTTTCAGTGAACAAAAAGACATGTCGTCCCCTGGTGAAGATAAAATGAATTTGACTGATCTGATTTTGGAGTGTGATATTATCCCAATCCTTGTCGAAAAAGAGCTCACAATCGAGTGTTGCATTAGAGGATACCATGTTTATCAACACCAGGATACAAAAATTGGAAACACTTTGAAAGTTTCTCGCGAAACAAGGGTTGCTGCGCTTGTTGCTGCGCTATGCTATGGCTGTTAAATCTGATGACAAAACAATTGGTCATATCCCAAAGGACTTGTCAAAAATCACGTACTTCTTTATGAAAAAAGATGGTAAATTCAATGTTAAAATCACTGGGCCGAGACAGTACTCTCGTGATCTCATCCAAGGAGGGTTGGAACTTCCGTGTACGTATACGTACAACACAACTGATGAAGGATTATACGGACAACTGGTTGAGTTGGTTTCAGATTTTATGGAAAGTTACCGTATCAGAATACAGAAACTAGATGCAAAAAACACAAAGAAAAAGAAGAAAAACACTGAGAAAAAATAGAGTTCAAAAATACAATACAATATATGATACATACTATGTAATATATACTGTACAATCCTGACTAAATAAAGATTTCTACGTGATATCTACCTCCAATTTAGCGCGTCCAATTTAATTTCCCCTAATTATTAACGCGTACTCAGCACGCTCGGATATCGTAATTAATTATTCTCTAATTTTTCACGCGTAGCGTCCAAAATAATTATTTATTGCCACGCGTTAAATTAGAAAAATTACAGTATTTCCACATTTAAAACTCCCTTCGGCTAGCCTTTTTGAAATTTCGCCAACCTCATTATCGATCAAGAGATCTTTGAGCATCAACGGAAGTTTTTTTATGTCATCTACAGTGCTTTTCTGATGCTGGAATGCTGAAACTAAGTTCAACAAGAATGTATAAATATGTATAAATATACCCACCGAATGGATTAACAAAACAGAAACTCACCGTTAATTTCATCGAACAGGATCGTATCTTTTCAAGGTGTTTTTCCATTTACACTTTGCTAGTTTACCTCTGACAAAAGGCCATGTTTAATTAATTCTTCGAAGTTTTTTCTAAACGTCTTTTATCGAAACTTATGTTACGTGCATCATTATTAACAGTATTAACCTTTTCTTACAAGAAAGACTTTGCTTTTGAAACTTTCTATATCACACATGAATTTTATAACCCGGGAATCTCTCTTTGTCTTACGTATTTGTGATTGGTCTATTTTAAATTCTTTAAATCATGCAACTGTATTTAAACATATTCGATGAATCTTTGTTGACTAATCGCTTTTGAAAATTTATAATTCTTTCGAAGGTCGTAATTTAATCTGTATAGAGACGTCTCAAAACGTCGTGAAAGCATCCCTTACACGACCAAAAATAGAATCGGTACGAATGTAAATTCCATATGGAGTATGTTGTTGTTACTCAAAGTTTACTGTTTAATGACTGCCGAATGAAATTTGAAAATTTTCATCAGGTCCCAAATTGATCGTAAAAGGATTTGCAATTGGTTGCGACGTCCCATTTTCAGACGTCTCTACGACGTCGCAAAATGATCCTAAATTAATAATTGTTTCGAAGGTCGTTCTTTAATCTGTACGATACGAATGTAAATACGAATGTAAATTCTATATAAGCATGTTAGTATTACTCGATTTATACAGTGTGTCCCACAGAATTTCGGTCTGAGATTTTAACAGCTCATAACTTTTCACACATATATCAAATTTCAGCAATTTTTACACCATTCGATAGGATTTTATTCATAGATATTAAAAATATACATTTTGTTCTCCAAAACTTTTTAGTTTGGAAACAATTAAGGATTTTACCATGAACAAATCCAATTATCTTCTTAATGGTTAATTAACACATCTTTCAATAATAGCTATCAAAGGTCATTATCAAAAACAATATCAAAGTCAAGTGACTGTAAAACACAAGAGTCATTAAAAACAAAACTTTAAGCCGTCTCAACATGTTCCCCGTTTCTCTTGACACAGCGATTTGCTGTTGCTGTCATAAAAAGTGGCGAATAAAATTTTGATTTTGTCTAAGATTATTTGCTGAGTCAACAATTTTACTTCTCAATACTGATAGACTCTGAATCTCAGTGGAGAAAAGTTTTTGTAGCAACTAAAAATTGTTCATATGATGTCAAAAATTTTGTAGAAGCCCCCTTCTCACAATTTTTAACTTTGTGATGAGATTATAATTTTAGTGTGTTCAATAACACCACGACATGTTCTTAATAAACAAAAGAACAATCGCACGTGAAAACTTACTTTTATTAACCATTAAGGAGTTAATGGCCGTGGCAGTTTAAAGAAATCCTTTTAACAACAAAGGTGTTGGACTAAATTATTTAAGATATAGGTTTTTTAAATCCTTGAAAAAAATGCCATTGAATGATGTAAAAATCTCTAAAATCTGATATATGTGTGAAAAGTTATAGCTTGTTAAAATCTCAGACCGAAATTCTCTGGGACACACTGTACTGTTTAATGACTGCTTGACTGTTTAAAAAAATGGAAAGGGTTAACTTGTCAGTGTCGTCTTTGTAGATTATATGTTCACAATCTAGGGTATGTATAAAAGTAAAGGTTATCTTTATATATATATATATATTTTATTAACTTTAATTTATTTTATTTTAATTTCAGTTATTATTAAATATGTGCTTAGTCGATTTTAAATAGTCAATTTCAACTTTTTGAGATATGACTATTTTTATTGTATTTTCGACAATAAATAATGCGAAATAAAAATAAGGTCTGGCCTTGGTTGCTTATAAAAAAAAAACGTGTACTCTTTGACGGTCGTAATCCTTGCGACAGTTTTAAGTCTTACGACAAATATCAAAATTGAGTTTGAATGAGTTTGAATGAACTAAAATGTTCGAACTAGAAAAAAGAAACAAGAAAAAACGACGGATGATTCAGTTTTTCATAAAGGCTGGTTCTCACTTGTCTTTTGCGCGACGACGATCATAAAAGTTTGCAACAGTTTTAAGAATTAGGCGAGTATGAACCCACTAAGGGGGTGATCACGTGAGGGGGCTAACCCGGTAAGTCTGGCTGGCTCGGTTAGGCGGGCTAATAAATTTTTATGATCACATTTCAGCCGGGCTGGCCCCCATTGACGGGATGAAATTGTTGCAAACTCTAACGATCGTTGTCGCGCAAGTCTTTTACGACAACAAGTGAGAACCACCCTTTATGAATTCCTATACGGTTCTAGTAAATATGTAGCCAATTTTTTTGTTGTAGCCCATATCTCATTTTGATTGGTTCTTGATTTAAAGTACATGATAAGAAAAACATTGCACCTGAAGTGGTGAATATTATCGAACCATGTGGTGTTGTCTTAACGTCAAGTTATTTCCACCTTTATTTCACTTATGTGGTATTTCAACGGTTTGATTTTATCAGTAACTAATAATTTATGAACTGACAGTTCTGATAACTTATTTAAATGTTTTATGTTTTCATGGTATGTGCGATCAATTTGCATCAATTTGCTGAACATTCTCATCAGCCTTCTTGCTGTTTTTTTAAATATTGTCAATCTGTTTGTTCAGTAAATAGAGAAGAGAACTGATTCAACTCTCATCATAACCATTCATGACCATACACTGCAGATAAATGACAATTAAACTGAACAATGGAAGACCACATCTTGACATCTTTTCCATTCATTTCTTCATTTCCTCTGTCATTATACAGACGATGAACTGAAGGGGAAATTTATGCCTACTAAGCGTTCTTGCTTTGAAAAAATCTGTTCACGATGTACTTCGAACACCGGGTATGGCTGCTCTTGATTCCTTATTATTAACTAACATTAGGACAATGAATGGTCCTAAAAAGTTGTGAGATACTCTTTACTATTTATTGCATTTGGTGTAGGAACAACAATCACAAATCTTCGAAAATACCTTTTTTACTGAGGCACTAGTAATTTCTTAAATTCTGTGTTTTTAATCACCCCTAGCTACATGTTTTATTTTTTATAAGAACAAAGTATATAAGAACGTAAGGCTTCAGAGGGTCAAAACTTAAGAACATGCTAAGAAAACCATAAGGCTTTGTTTAGGGCATTTCATTTAAAACATAGCAAGGTGCAAAATTTTTCTTATATACTTATTTACTTTATGTTCAAGCAAACATAAATCCCAAATGGCGCTGTCTTATCATACAAATGGTATGATTAGAACGGGTAAATTTTCTGTCAATGTGTGAAATCGTTTGGTTGTGATTTCATTTCCGAGCAATTATCATCCATTTTGAGAAAACAAAATTTTAAGCCTTTGAATGGAAATGTTCTTTGCAAAAAAATATGGCGGTAAATTGTTTAATTGAATATTTTTCCTGAAAACTCAAAGTTTAAACATACTGATATTTTTGAATTATATTATTTATTATTTTTTCTTCTTGTTTGTGTTCTATTTTCACTCTATATATATGGGCCTTGTGCTATTTTGGATGTTTTTCAGTGAAAATGGGGGAAAAGGAAATGTGGTGGGGCTAAAAAATTCAAGTGATTTCATGAATAGGATTAACAGATAGATATATTCAGAAGTTTGTAAGATTTCCCATTATGCACCTTCAAGTGGTCACAACAAATTGTTTTTGAATATATCTCGTGTATTCTTAGGAGGAACCTGGAATCCCATGGCAAAGGCAAACGTTTTGTAGATGAGGCAGAAGACAGTATTGAAGTGTTGTATATCAGAGAAACGCATATTATAATCGAAATCCCATACACTAGTAGAATCGGTGCAATTTTCTTGAATGTTGAAAAAGACGTCAATACCATAAAGGTTGATAATGGAGATGTGAAGACAGAAAAACTCGGAACTTATCTCTATATATTGATCCACTATCATTTGATAAAAAACAAAAGTTATAAATTTGAGGAGAAGATAGTGTGATGGTGTCGAGATTGTTTATATCGGAAGGTACAATGATTTGTCTGCTTTGATTGCATCAGTTTTTGAGTACATGTTTCTAAGTTTTTTGGTAGGATTCATGAAGTAACAATTCTGCTCTTATTTCCGTGGGTTTAGAAAGAGTGTTTGAGTCAATGGAGTATAAAAATTACGAAATCATCTGCATGGTGAGATTGAAAAGGAAGCTGGAACGACAAAAATATCCCGTGTGTTCAAGAAAAATTTTGTCCGCTTTCAACCTAACAAGGATGGCACGTGTCTCTATGGGAAGGATTTTGATGCATCTGAATGGATATCATGCTGTGATAAATATGCTGAATGTAATTTGTTTTCAAGAACTGGAGGTTATTTGCAACCATGCGCTGTTTTCCCAAATAGTCACATGAATGTTTTGAAAACAAAAACTGAAGAGATTGCTGAATGCTTCCGTGATGCTCTGATGGCAGAATCATACAAGAAATCAGCTGGTGGAATCATTTTTCTTAAGTATGACAGCAATAAACACAGGAACTTCTTATCAAAAAATAAAATTGTTAATAATAATCAAAGATCTAATCAGATTGTAGTTGTTCACGAAGAGTTAGGTGCTCTTTTGAACATCAGAGTAACTGAAAAGACTGAGCGTAAAGATATTATGGAAGAATGCCTGTCGTCTTCACAAGATGCTGATGATCTTGCTGCTGTCATGGATTTCTTGTTAATGCATGGAAACTATGCTGGTTCTAAAGTTAAAGTTGTTAGTTTAGTAGCTGCTCCTTGTTACACCGTCAAATGTAGTAACTCCGACAAATGTAGTAACTCCGACAAATGTAGTAAACTTTCAACGCTAAATGTAGTAACTCCGTCATATGTAGTAAAATTCAACGACAAATGTAGTAACGCTATATGTAGTAAAGGTTAACGACAAATGTAGTAACTCCGACAAATGTGGTAAGCCTCCGCTATATGTAGTAAACCTTTACAGCCGCAGTTGTAGTTGTGGTTGAGGCTTAAAACTCGGCAGGTGAGATATTGTTAAAATTCTTAGGCCATATTTGGTACTGATGACGTCATTATGACGTCACAGGTACTTTCTAGAAAAGCAATTTCCTACTACAGTTGAAGCTCAAAACTTGGCACACGGGATTGTTACATTACAAGAATTAAAATGCTTGGACCAAATTTGGTACTGGTGACGTCATTATGACGTCACAAGGATTTTCTAACAATTTTTCACGACAGTTGAAGTATAAAACTTGGCACAAGGTATTGTTACATTCCAAGAACAAATTATTTGGATCAAATTTGGTACTGATGACGTCATTATGACGTCACAAGACTTTTTAGGAAAGCTACTTCCACATGTAATTGGAGCTTAGAATTTAGCACGGAGAATTATCACATTGCAAGAATTAAAATGCTTGGACCAAATTTGGTACTTATGACGTCACTATGACGTCACAGTAATTTTCTAGAAAAGTTACTTCCACATGTAATTGGAGCTTAAAACTTGGCACGGGGATTTGTTGCATTGCAAGAATTAAAATGCTTGGCACAAATTTGGTACTGGTGACGTCATTATGACGTCACAAGGACTTTCTAGCAAAACAACATTCCATCATAGTTGAAGCTAAAAAACTACGATGGCCCCGAAGGCTCATTGTCACAGGCGCATAAAAACATATTTTTATGGGCGCAACTTTTTTAAAAAAAATTTTCACATATATATTTCTGTTACGCGCGCAATTTTTTATTATGTTATTATGTTGGTATCAGATTACGAAAGTACACTGGCCATAGCACTTTTAACTGTTTGGTTTTGTTCGGACAAAAAAGTTTGGTGCATTTCTTACAAAAAGAAAGAATGAAGACATACTTTTATTACGTAGCACCATTATTTTGTTAACATCTTTGGGGAAGTTTACTATATTTTAAGTATTATACGTTTTATTGTTCATTTTGTTTTATACTGCATTCTTACCTTTAACATCAAATAATATCAGACCATTAGGAATGAATTGACAAACAGCAATGTAACTGGTGATGTTACTGGCGATGTTCCAAGATCATTATAAAATATTAAGGTTATTTGCCTTGTTTTAATGCCCAAATACATCCAGAAGTAGCTTTTCTTTAAATATCCTGTGACGCTACAATGACGTCACCAGTACCAAATTTGTGCCAAGCATTTTAATTCTCGCAATGCAACAAATCCCCGTGCCAAGTTTTAAGCTCCAATTACATGTGGAAGTAGCTTTTCTAGAAAATTACTGTGACGTCATAGTGACGTCATAAGTACCAAATTTGGTCCAAGCATTTTAATTTTTTCAATGTGATAATTCTCCGTGCTAAATTCTAAGCTCCAATTACATGTGAAAGTAGCTTTCCTAGAAATTCCTGTGACGTCATAATGACGTCATCAGTACCAAATTTGATCCAAATAATTTGTTCTTGGAATGTAACAATACCTTGTGCCAAGTTTTATACTTCAACTGTCGCGAAAAATTGCGTTTTTAAAAAATCCCTGTGACGTCATAATGACGTCACCAGTACCAAATTTGGTCCAAGCATTTGAATTTTTGTAATGTAACAATCCTTTGTGCCAAGTTTTGAGCTTCAAATATGGTGGGAAGTTGCTTTTTAAAAAATTCCTTGTGACGTCATAATGACGTCACCAGTACCAAATTTGGTCCAAGCACTTTAATTCTTGTAATGTAACAATCCCCTGTGCCAAGTTTTGAGCTTCAACTGTAGTAGGAAATTGCTTTTCTAGAAAGTACCTGTGACGTCATAATGACGTCATCAGTACCAAATATGGCCTAAGAATTTTAACAATATCTCACCTGCCGAGTTTTAAGCCTCAGCCACAACTACAACTGCGGCTGTAAAGGTTTACTACATATAGCGGAGGCTTACTACATTTGTCGGAGTTACTACATTTGTCGTTGACCTTTACTACATATAGCGTTACTACATTTGTCGTTGAATTTTACTACATATGACGGAGTTACTACATTTAGCGTTGAAAGTTTACTACATTTGTCGGAGTTACTACATTTGTCGGAGTTACTACATTTGACGGTGTAACACTCCTAATCTGAATGCAGAGAATTTAGAAGCAAAGATTTTTGATGAACACAATCTATTTTGTGTTGGATGCACACCCAGCATTTTAACTCATGAGCACTTTGATGCAGAAGATCATCATGGAAGTTTGCAAGAATTCTTGAAATATTTACCCCAAATTTTAAAGTCTTCAAGGGATGCTCCAGTTTGCCAAAGGTTTATTAGAAAAAAATCATTTTTCAAGTAGCTGGTTTTATGGCTATCACATCGATCGTAGTTCCTTGCTAATGATGATCAAATTGGAGTGATTAGTGATCCTAGGAGACATAAAGTGGTTTATGGTACATCATTTGGGTGTGGTAAAACTGTTGTTGGAATGCAATGGTCAGAGTTCTTAGCGAGATCGGCTGTAGAACCAACAATTGTATTTCACATCATATGATCCCTATATTTTCCTTGATTACACGATAAAGAAACATCTGAGTGGTTTAAAGTTAAGTACTGTTGAAGGTGGATTGGTGCAATTTAAGGTTACAAATGTGTGTGATCTTGCAAAGGAAATGGGAAGAGAAGGTATCCCCAGTGTTTCAGAGATTTTAGAGTACATTCGCATTGGTCAGAAAAGAGAATAGAAAATTTGTCATGTATGTGTGGATGATCTTAATATATCAAATTTGAATGGGAAGGAAGCATTAGTTATTAATGAAAATTTGGTGAAAATGGAAGTCAATTATATTACGTTAATCTCGCAAGCATTTTTTATGCATTCTGGCTCCTCAGTTTCTCCAGTTGTCTTTTCAGGTGGTAAACTAACCTCAGGCTTTGTTTCAGAAATACTTAATTATGCGAAACTAAACATGCTTGCAATGAGGTTGTCTACAAATATGAGAAATTCTGATCGAATAGATCAATTACTTCAGTTATTTTTTGATCAGCGCGCAGTAGCAGCTGATCTTTCATTAGCGTTTGTCTGTCCTTCCGTCCTTCCGTCCGTTATTCCAGAATTTTTGTCCACAGTACTAGCCTGGATTCCTCCTTACACTGGAGTAAAGGCTTTTACTCGTTCCACATTGAACTTTGGCGTAGTTAGGTAGCTAAGAATAGAGGCTAGTCTTCAGTGAAGTGGAACGCCATTTTTTCTCTGTCGGTGCAGATGCAGTGCAGTGGAAGATGTTTTTGTTTTCTGCAAGCTTTTTGAAGAGATGATTCGACAGATGAAATATTAAATGATGGAAATAAATGATTTTAGCTCAGTGTTTTCTTTGAATATTTTGTGTCATATTTTGAATGAACGTGTGAAAAACAGAAACAAAAATATTTATATCTAGCTAAAAAATGTCACTGATGTTTATTGTTTAGTGATGATAACAACAGTGTTACAATGATTAGTTATTAATTTCTTGGAACAGTAAAGGATTGAAGCTGTGGCATTAGAGCAAAGGCGAAATTTTATCAGCCAGGCTGAAGACTCATAAACTGACACTGAAAACACATGATGGCACAACACAGCCATAATGAATGAAAAGAGAGCTGTCGAGCCCTTTACTTTATGTGGAGAAAAGGCTGTTATGTTAATTCAAAGAGTATATAATATATATAACAAAAACTGCAAGTAAAAACGTGACGTTGTATATATACAACAAGAAGTTCAGGAGACAAATGATAATAACATGAAAGAATCTGATTGAGTGTGCTTCTTAAATAGAATTTACTATGAATGAATTCCATAATCACATATATATATGAACTGTTTTGATACTGTGTTTATGTATGATATTTTATTTCTTTAAAATTAATTACTGTTAATTTTTCTAATTACGAACAACCTTTTTCTTATTACAAGCTTAAATCAAAACACATTCCACCATAACATTCTGTAAATTACAAACTATACAATTCCTGGCTGTGTTGTCAATCAAGTCAGAACACAAATGTCTGCTTTCAGCAAATATGTATAAGTGATTTGATTATGAATGTATATTTTTACTACCGAAATCTGTTTATTTTTTATTTCACATTTTTTTCATTTGGGATTTAGGAAGGCTATAGCCATCTTAAATCCCAATAGATTCCAGTGGCGTAATTGAGTTAAAATTAGGGCAGGTGCATTTTTCATGTATTTGGGTTTGGAATATACAATCGTAAAGCACCATGCCAACAAATGCACAAAGCTATTTTATGCAATTTAGTTGACAAAAAGTTAATGATTTATATAAATTTAGTAAAAAGAATATCATTATGAAAAATTGCTTGCTAAGAGAAAAGGGCAACCTAAATCCGAGGGCGGTGCGATCGCACCCAACACACCCCACCAGTTACGGCACTGTATTCATCACATTAACAGTATATATGTTTAGGAGTTCTTATTCTGATAAAATAATGTGTGTGAACATATGTTTTTGAACTAAATAATATTAAATCTGAATACTTGAGTTTAATTTTATAAATCCTCATTCTAAGCCCTTATTTTTTGTTGAAAATAACTCTCTTTTTTTTCCTAATTTGGAATGTAATGTTAGTAGAGATCTTAGTAGAGGTTTTTGATTGCCTTTGACAGTTATTTACTTATTATGTCTATCCCAAAGTATATTGTTAATACTATTATATATTCACTGTAGGTTAGAGCGATTCTCCTTATCTTATACAAATTTGATTGTATAATTTTGTAAGATGTTATAGAGTTACAAAGGGAACTGTTCTATTGAATTACATTGTTTCCCATAATTTTATGGTACACAGTGGCGGATCTAGAGGTATGTTGAAATTTGTGTAGGACAGCATTAACATAATTTGTGAATTCAATTTATATTACCAATGGGATTATTTGAACGCTTTTCTTTTATGGGTGGATTGCTAACACTCTCCTACACAAATTTCGACATACCTCTAGCTCCGCCCCTGGTACAATAGGGTAAGGGATTGGAAACTTGTCAAGCTTTTGCAAGAATAAAGATTATACATTTATTATGATGAAATTGTCTTACATATTGATGCAGTTGTTGATGTGTTGTTTCTTTCTCCTTGGCAAGAATTATAAGAGAAACCTTATCATTTTGACCATGAACACCTTCATTCAATAATAAATTCAAAATAAGTTCTTTTGTTTTATTAAATGCAATTCCACCCTGATAAGTAAGGACAGCATTTTTATCTGAATATCAGGGTGACTTGGTTCATTTTTGCTGAATTATACTATGATAATTATTTAGCGAAATGATGCATTTTTCTTATGGTTTAAAAAATGCTGCTGATTTGCTGCGGCTTCCTTTTTTGTTTTTTATATTGATACATAATATTCTCTTCTTATAAATAGTTTTTTTGTATACCTACTGATAAGATTTATTACACTTATCGTTTCTCACTTATTGATTATAGGAATCGGCCTAGTGTGGGGACCAAACTCTTTTAAAGCTCATGCTTATACTATTACGTTTATAAACACGTACTCTCATGTCTGGCAGTATTTTATCTGAAGGAAAAAAATTGATCTGATTTCGTATAATCTGACATTATACGAAAGCTGCGTGTTTATTAATGAACCCAGTAGAATAAAATTAAGATCTTCTTGCGAAAACTGTAAAGCACAGATTCAAAATAAGTTAAATGTAGCTACCTATTGAACTAATAACGAGAAAGAAACTCTAAAAGAAAATGACCGCATGCGAATATCAGCAAATCATGCAAATTGTTTTGGAATAGTAAAAGGCAATCGTCGATAAAAATGGTCGTGTGGTTAAAGAAACATTTCTCTTATTTATTTGTTGCATCTGTAACCCTCCTATAATATGAAGTAAGGATGAAATGAAAGTTACCCGTCTTATTTACTGAGGATTATTTAGAAACGAGACTCTTGAAAAGAGTTTCAACTCAGAGATTTGAGCCGGGAGCTGCTTTGTCTAGTGCGCTGATCTTCACGCCCTCTGGCGTCTTGTTTTCTTTTATCAGCATAAGAAACTGCTGTGCCACTTCATGTGTTTTATATATGTTTTTTTTTACTTAGGCTGGACATTTATGCGCTAGTTCGAACATTAAATCCTGGGAAGTTTTGGTTGATCATCGCATGTTCCTTAGTACAGTATTTCCTGGAACATTTGAACTATCAAACGGCATTGGTCACAATTTTCAAGGTGAACGTCCAAAAGTTCTTTTTGTTCCTTCGCTGAAGGAATTGAACAGATATGTAAAGGATTTAGATATCCACAATGCCAAGCAAATGAAGGTTCTGGAACTAGCGACTTGTTTGGAGAATATTGAGTATGGTGATACAATTGTCTGCGACGATAGTGACGTATTGAATATTGTCAAACATGCCTTGAAAATGTTAGATAAAAGATACATTCTTTATACACACTGTATTGACAGGACATTGCCTACCACTGATGAAAAGAAAACATTGCAATCACTGTAATTGACGGTAATGGTTGTCGAGGTGTTCAATTCAGAAAAGTTATTATTCCTTTGAATTTATATGATGACAGCTCTATATTGGAATTGCTGGAAAACACTACTCGTGCAACGTCAGAAGTTTTATTCATTGTATTGTATAGACCTAAATTTTCATTTTGTTTGGTTCGTAGTCATATTGACGTATTGATTCGTCGTTGGCTGAAGAAGAAGTTATCTGAGAAATGTACGTTAAATTTGGAGGGTATTGATCTACCAAAACTGTTCAGTCGCATATCCGCTAAGGATAGATTGTGATCTTTTGACCTCCTCAGCACTTATCAATTGAAATAGTTATCATTCTAATTCCCTTGATATAAATAAGGGGTTGTTATTTGGAGAAATATGGGCTGAACTTTAATCTTGGTACCGGGATAACAGTCAAAGAATCCTGACGAGTTAGTTTTTCCAGGACCCCAGTGCTGTTTTTATAAAATCTTTTTCAAACTTTATTTGTCCTGGAGTTACATTTTCTTCAACAGATAATAACTCGGGTGTTCTCTCATTCGAATAGATACTAGCCATGGCTTTCCTAATTTTTCTGTACACATGTCAATCTACTTTTCGGGTGTGAAAAAAAATTCACAACTTCGCTGAACTCAGTCTGGGCTGGAAATCCGGAAATCTCGGCAAAGCTCTCCCCGCGTGTGAAACTCTTTTCTCGTAAACGCAGCATTTTTTATCACGAGCGTTCCAATTAAGCGGTAGGATTGAACTCCAGCCCGGATACACGTGGAAAATTTCATCCCGGGATGAAAAGTCTCCATATAAACAGCATCTAAGTGCAAAACAAGTTCATTATAGCCAGATGAACGTTTCTCTCGCTAATTATTTTAGCAGTCAAATAATAGGAAGAACGAGAACGAGGTTTGTGGTTACAGTGGAGTTGAATGAAATTGTAATTAATGACAAGGAAACCATACATTATAATCCCAAACCGATTACTCGCCAATTAGTAACAGCTCTTTGTGGGAAGTCGGACAAGATAAAATGTTTTCGTGATTTCCAAAACACATTTTGTCATACCCTGTAAAGTATTTCTCTTATTCTCCAAGTGTTATTTTTTACTGAAATTATAAATAATAGAAGTGCAAATGACTTTTTACAGATATCCATATTTTTAAAAGAAGTTTGAATGATTACTTTATATTAAACATGTTCTGAATTTTTTACGGTAGCAGCGAAAGCGAATACCGTATTAAAACACCCGTGGACTCCTACTACTCCTACTCCTCCGGCCGAAATGGCAATTAGTCTGCGATTTAGAGTCCGCGAGACTCCGCTAATAACGTAACCCAAATTCTAATGAAGGAACGCAGCCTTCGAAAGGTTTTACATATCAAACATTTAAAAAGACGTTTTCTTTGATATTATATGAAATAATTCATGAAAGAATGAATATAAATCAAATAGGTCTGCATAAAAATGGAAGTTTTAATTACTTATGCTTGCTGAAAATACATCGATACTTCAAATTTGGTTATATATTGTTTTTCTTGTTAGTAAAGCCTATCAGTTCGAAACTTCTTGTTAGCTCGTTTGTTGTTAGCTACTACACTGTTTAGTGTATTAAGACTTTCAGAGATCTAATTTAAAAAGGCAGTTATTTGTTTGAATTCATTTTTGGTTTCATGAAATTATAATTTTAAAAACATAATATTTTTTTCAAAACGCGTGGCTTTTTTCTACATATGGTCTTAAAATTTTTCTTATAAAAAAATGTGTGGCTCACGCATGTATAATTCTTTTGTCTTTTTAATAAATTAATTTCTGGTGGTTTATGATTAGACCCTATTTACACTAACTAATCATTTTAATATATTTATGGTTTATGCCTGTTTTCCATCAGTGAGATATAAAAAAACACAAGCCTCAAAGAACTTTGTAGTAACTTTTCATAATTTTAAGTACAATTGCTGCTACCGTTTTGCGCCATCTGGCTCTTGTTATTGTTTAATAATGACATTTGAATGACTTTCTATTTAAGTTTTTACCGTCATTTTTGTACTTTTGTAAGTGCGAGGTTTTGCGTTGGAGCCATATAAGTTTACTTCCCAAAGAAGAGTTTTGTACTTTTCCCTTTCATCATGTTCTGTCGTGAATTTTCAACCGAGAGTTTCCCACGTGAAATTTGATGTTTTATTTTTATGCTACCATATCATACTGTTAGTTGGAATTTTTATCAACACTATATATATATATAGCTTCCAAAAGCTCTTATTTAAAAAATGTTGCTCATAAAAGGTTGTTTAAAATGATTTCTTGATTCATTTTTAGTCCTGAACATTTTTTGAACCACACTTACTTACATGAAACGTGATCAATCGAAAGTTTGGAAATTGTTCGAAGGAGAAACTAAATATAAATATGAAGGCCCCCATCTTTAATGTCTTGGGTGAAAGAATTTCTGCTGAAGAATATGTCTCATCAGTGCAGTATTCTCTGACTCTCGACAACTGGAACCTTCAGTGACTCGATTTTATTTGAGGAGGATCCCCGTCACCTAAGACAAAATTTGCTTGATAACTCGAACGTTTGATAATTTAAGGGTTTTGTTACAAAAATACTTGTTTTATGTCGGACAAATCGATACTTAAGGCTATATAAAAACAGCACGTTTATGATACAATATCAAGCAAACGTTTTTCGAAAGTATACTAGATTAGAATTTATAAAATTCCAAAAGATGATTTCCAAAAAGAAAGTCAAGAAATATTGAAACAAACAGTTATCGTGTCGGATGGACAAAATGTTAATACTTTTGTAACAGACCCTTAAATAATGTTTATTGGTCTGTGAGGTTCCAGTTATCGATCTCTAAATGAGCTTTCAAAACAATGTGTTATCTTTGAAAGTCTGTAAGCAGGCTATCTATTTCTCTTGTATCTCCAGTTTCAGTACCAAAAGTCGCACTCCTCTTCTGTGGGAGGGAGACAATCATCATAATAACCGTCATCATTACACGCTTTTTTTTTTATAAGAATGGTGTAAATCCATTTCATCATGGATATTCTTAACTTTTTGGTCGAAATCATCATATAATATTCTTAACATATTCTTAAGGTTAATTTTTAGATTTTACCAGTCATAGTCTCAAAATCATCGAAAAGTAATGTAAAAACAGAAGACTTTCTTATGTGTATGCATAAAAAACAAAAGCTAAATCAGCTAAATCAGCTCGAGAAGGCTTTAGATGCATTTGAAAATATATTCATAAAAAAAAAAAAAAAAAATGAAAATTTTCATGATGGCAATATTCTTACGATATTCTTAATTTTTTGGCCATTTTCATCATGGACATTCTTATAAAGTGTATTCTTATAAAAAAAAAAAGCGTGTATCTTCCCTACTCCAGTTATCTTCACGATTACTTTGAACATCTATATCATACTTGACTTTCCGACAAACATGGCAAAGTTGTGCTCCCTGGCGTATCTGGGTCGTACTGAACACGCTTCTCGGGAAATATCTAATGCATCCATTACAAATAGTAGATGAACCATGCATGACAAAACCTTGAACAGGCAACACTTTCATAGGCAGGAAACCATGTTCTTCATATTCATCATAGGTACGTTTATGTAACAGCCGTAAGAAATCAGCATAGCGTTTCGATGCCTGGCGTATTGTTTCAAAATCTTCCTCTTTTTGCAACGAATCGTAGAGCTTGAACAATCCCATCGTGTCAACGCAGCAGTAACTTACCAAAACTTCTGAAATAGGGCGTACAGACCATACTCGTGGATTGCTTGCCATTCTCTTTCGTCCTTCTTCTTTTAAGTTGTGCATAAAATCATCATGTACGTAGGTCTGGATGCATTTTCCATAGCCAGACAAACGCTCCACATTTTTAATAACTTCCTGCCAATACCGAGAGTTCCTTTTTGAAGGTAAATTTACTTTGTCCTTCTGTTGTCTTCGATGAAGAACTTCCATTAGTTGAATATCAAAAACACCATTAATGCAAATACCATATTTGTGTTGCAAGATGTCTGCATCTTGTCTGCAATCAAACATAAGAATTGTGATTGAGGGATCTTCCAGTAATTCTTTCATTCCATAATTGAAAGCTTCCTTTCCAAGCTGTGTTATATCGAACAAGAAAACCTTTTCTCTAGTGGAAGCAATCAGAATGTCCAACGTTCCATCACGCGATAATTTGTATCCCTCACAATCTATCGCCACGCCAGGCTGCGTGTCGCTGGAAGATGCTCGTTTCAATTCTTGTACTGCTTCTTTGATCATAGATTCTTTATCGATTATTTCAAAATTAAACTTAAACTTTTTTGAATTTTCAGGCACTTCCTCAAGATGGCGCTTTCTGCTTGTGCCTTCCATGATCAGTAAAGTTCTTTCTATCTCTGTACACCAATGATATATGGATTTTGTTCTGAACTTGTGATATCTTTTGTTTATGAAGAAAATGGTGAATATCGGTTGCCATAGTAACTGAAGTAATTTCCTAGAAGGTAATTGTGTTCAGTTGGCATTTATAAATGAGGTTAAGAAATTCCTTAAAGCTTGTTTTTACACGTTCATATTTAATATAACATATAGTATATGCTTTTCCCAATGCTTTCTTCTATTTCCGTTCGACTTTCTTTTTCGAAGAATTGCAATTATTATTAGAATTGCAAGTTCTTCGTCGTTCACGTTGAACAGTTGAAACGTTGAAAAAACATATGACCGTGTAACAACAATGCATACGATGAAGCATAAGAGATATTTCATAGATCATACATCATATGTGTTATAAGGCGGGAAATACACTATGAGTTTTTGACACATGAGTTTCGAAACCGGCGAGGTTTTACTCATTTGGTGCATGAAAAAATCACACACATTCAGTGTATTGAGCTGTAAACATGGCTAATGACTCGGACGAAGACGTTGTAGATGCAATTATTTTAGCAGTTTGCTTCTCTGAGCCGGAGAAAGAGCGAAGTAAATGAAAACATTAGGTGAAACCCTGGCTTCAACACGGAGAGTTACACATGGGTGCTATAGTCAGCCGTTATATGAATGAAGGTTAGCAGACCGCGAAATTTATAAAAACTTTTTAAGACACATGTTTAATAAAAAATGATATCACAAAAGAAACAACACATTTACGTGATCCTTATAGGTTATTTTCACTTCAAGTTTACTTCTCATATGACTTTTCAAAGAACGAACAACGTAATCAAATGCAAACTCACTTGCCACAGTGCAATTTTCAAAACTGATTGGCTAGAAAACGTGTGTTTTGACACATAAAGTTCAACATGTTGAACTTTTTTTTGACAACATGTGTTTCGACACAACACCGAAAAACTCACGAGTTTTCTTAAAATACACTACGAGTCTTGACACATGCGATGAAACATGCGTCAAAACTCATAGTGTATTTCCCGCTTTCACTTCCTTACAATACACTTCTTGGAAATATTATGTAATTGTAGCCAATATCGTATTTTGATTGGCTCTATAATTTTAAGAGGCATTGTACGGCTTAAATTGTAAATATTTTGATCACATAATGATGAAAACATAAAAGTCGAAACCAATATGGCGGAAAATAACAAAACGTTCTCTGTCGGGAAACAACAAAAATTTTCCATCCAGAATCGTATTATTTTTGACGACTCAAATAATATGTCCGTCCAAAAAATCATTGTTCTGGCACGTGCTTTTACAAAATGTCTGAAGAACTAATGAGATAATATTCAAGGAAGTGACAGATATACTTCTGCGCTACTCGATGTATGAAGTGGTGCATGAAAATATATCAGCAGATTCAACTCGAATAAGATTCTATAATTATTTGTAAAGTATTGAGGAAACTGTATAATTATAACATGTTTTAATTTGAGTTCCCATTTCAATCAACACAAAGCTTTTTGTTCATTGTTACTTTTTCTACTTTTTACTTTTTCAGTCTATGTTCTGGTTGCCTCTGCAAAACAAGAGAAGTGGAAAGAGGAATGTAAGTGATGTGGGAATAAAGAAAAAAGGAATTGTTCTCAATAAATCAAGACCTATCGGGGCCCACGCAACGATTTTAAAAGTGCAGGGGCCTAAGAAAGGAGACGAACTTAGGTTTACGAAAGGCCGCCACCATAGTTAGCGGCAAGAAGAAATTTTTGGAGTTCTTTTCTTTAGATTGGCGGAAAACGATCCGTAGAAACTAGAAACATAAACGTAAAAGATGTAATCGAATGAATAACAATAAGCCGTATAAAATCAAATTGGTTAAAAACAATGCTTTTTTCTACTGATTTCTACTTTTAGAACGTGATGATTAAAATTATAATATAATCATGTAATATCAATCTAACTAGTTGCAAATTGGCAGGCAGAAGAACCAGCCATGATGGATGGAAGCCCAAGGACTTTAAACTCACGGATACTTACTTACTTACAAATCAGATTCAATAAATCTACCAAAGACACCTTTTCTCATTGGTTTTGAGTCAGCAAATTCATTAGCCAATGACAAGTTATCAACAAGCTCCTTGTAAAAGGACAATATTGCCAATGCATTAAAGCGCTTTGCAACATAGTGGATCGGAGCCACGTTTTTAATCTTCGTGCTAATGAGAAAGAACGCTCAGGGGTGGCACTAGCAGCACCAACAAGAACTTGTTTCATCAATTTGATTGCGTTTTCTATGAGCGCTCTCTATGTTTTGTCCAATTCGCCAACTTTGTTTTTGATCTCCTCGAAATGAGAAACCGATTCGTTTGTAAATATCGTTTGTAAGATCTGGAGCTCTGCAGGTAAAGCCGAAACATCAATGTCATCTTACTCGTTTAATACCTCCAATTCTTCCGAATGCGGTTCAGATTTGATAGCTTTGATCAGCAACTGCTCGATGGTGCTTGCTTCGGTGTTTCATGATGTATTTTCGTGACCCTCCATACAAACTGCAAAGTTTTATAATTGGGCTTATGACGCTTTCTTGGAACAGCCGCTTCTTCAACATCAAGTTTTGATGCTTTTTCTTTTAATGACTCGAAAAATAGGTCAAAATCTTGGCTCGTTCGTATATCTTCCCATGTTTGAATAGTTAGGTTTGCAAGCCTTCGAGCATTTAGAGCAACCATCTTTTCCTTTTGCAACGTTTTTGACAAACTGTCAGTTAAACTGTACAATCTATGACTCAATAAAAGACCAAAGAAAACAGAAAATGATTTCATTTGCGATTGACAGCCAATGATACGAGCATGAACGTCCGAGTAAAGTCTTTCCTATAAGCATACTTTCCACAACCTAACTTTCGTAACTTTCAAAAATTTTGTTAAAACATGACGCTCTTAACAGTCCAACGGGTAGGACATAGCTTGTCTAAGGAAATGGGTTCATCCATTTCTGTTTCAGACATTTCTCCTTCAACAGTTTGATTCAAGAATGCAAGAATTTCCTTCCGTTTAGGAGAGTATTTGACTAAAACACATATCTCCCCAACGGTACCCATGGTTTTGGACAAACATTCGACGAAGATGTCAAATCTTTAACGGCCAGGCTTAATGAGTGTTCGTAGCAATGCGTAATAATAGCTTTTGGCTGTTCCTTTTTCAGTTGTGTAGCCACATCCGATTTTTTAAAATTTTTAAATTTATGTGTCACAATTTTTTTTTATTTAGCAAGAGAGGGGCGCCAATTTAAGCGAAACATTTGATTACAAAAATTAATTTATCTTCTCCAGCAAATTTCTTGTTTTCGTTTCTTCGATAACCCAAACGCAGTTACGATAATTTCGTATAGAACAGCTGGGACATCAAGATCACGACTACATTAAGAAAAAAAAATTGTCGCCGAAAATTTGTCCGCCTAAATTAGGGGCTTCGCCGAAAATCTTTTCCGCCGAAATTTTTGGATTTTATCCTTTTTTTATTTTTGGAGTTTTAAGCCGTTTTAAGCCGTATGAGGGTCGATGAAATGCCTCTTCAATTCAAGCGGGTTCTTGTTTTTAAATTTAGGAACAACAGATCGTTGCACAAGTAAAAAATATATTATTAATTATTTATTTTCTTAAACGCAAGTTTTTCATTTTCCTGTCGATAAAATGCTTAAGATTTGGATATCCGAAATTAAGTCATAGATGAAATCTCCTGCCGGAATGTTTTCCGCCGAAGTGACCAAAATCTCGCCGAAATTATTTCATTATTGGAGAGGTTAAAAAGATGTGGTAATCGAACCAGCACTGGAACTCCTGAGTGAAGAACAACTTGCTCGTGGTACCATTACGACTGACGGTGGAGCAGACATCAGTGCTTCAGGCTTTTGGACGCGTGGCCAACGAGCATTCTTCGACGTAAAGGTATTCAATGTCTTCGCAGAGAAGTACGCAAACCAAAGCCTGAAAAACGCATTTACCATCAACGAGCGAGAAAAGAAGAGAACCTATAACGGTAGTTGAAGCAAGTGGAACGAGGATCATTCACTCCGATGATCTTCACAACAAACGGGGGTATGGGGATAGAGACTCGAGCCTTTTTACGTGCACTCGCAACGCTCCTATTAGACCAAAAATAACGATCTTTAGTAATGAATTCGTTGTGCACAAAAATCTCGTTTGCCTTGACACGATCTGCCATCCATTGCATCCGATGTACGAGAACATCACAAACGAAGAAGGTAAAAATAGAAGAAAATCGAATTTCCGAGTCGATAGCATATCATTGAGCGATTTTATGTAATTTTTTACAGTTTTTGTATGAATTTCAAACGATGTAAATTTGTAAAATATAGTTGATGTAAAGAAAAAATTAAAAAAATTCTTATTTTTAGCCGTACAATGCCTCTTTAAAGTACATAAACACAGAAAAACATTGCATCTGAAGAAGTGAATATTATCGAACCATGTGGTGCTGTTTTAAGAGCAAAGTCATTTCCACGTTTATTTCACTTCTTAGAAGATTGAAGAGTGTATTTCAACGGTTTGATTTTATCAGTTCATATAATTTATTTAAATGTTTTGTGTTCTCATGGTATACTGTGAGATCAATCTACATCAGCACGACCTTAACATTATCACAAGCCTTGTTGCTGTTTTTTTTTAAAAAATATTCTCAATCTTTTCATTCAGTAAAAAGAGAAGAGAACTGACTCAACTCCCATCATGACCATTCATACTACTACAGACAAATATCAATAGCAAAGGCTGTACCATTAGCTTATACTATATGTCAGAAATAATCTCAATGGTATTGCCCCTATATTGCAGCAAAAAAGTAGAGTTATATAATGAAATGGATTTAGTGGTTCTAGTTAAGGAGTTTAGTACGCGTAATATTTGGTCCAATCCTAAGTATCAAATGAGATTAAAAAATGCGCTGCATATTGCAAACATGATGGACACACTAGTCACGCTAGTTATGAAGCAGCCATATCATTCCTTACGACATTGTTTTACAAGGAGAATAGGGGGTCGGTTATATTTCCGCAGAAAGATCTGCATTATCAGCAATTTCGCCCAATAAAAACGGAGTATCCTCTGGCAAGGACCCTGTCGTATCCAACATTTTAAAAGGCATGTTTCGGTTACGGTCAGCATTGCTAAGGTACAGTAAGAACCAAACAAAAAATTTTTCCGCCGAAACATTTGGATTTTATCCTTTTTTGTTTGGTGTTTTAAGCTGTATGAGGGTCAATGAAATACTTCTTTTCCTTGCATTATTCCTTTCAGCAATCTAAATTACTTTTAAACCTAGTGTGATGTGTGTCGTTGTGACACGTCCTGAAGTCTTCAAGCCAAGTGGATTCTTGTTTTTATATTTAGGAACAACAGATCGTTGCACAAGTTGCACAAGTAGAATACTAAACCTGAAAATTCCTAAAAGCAAGTTTTCGCATTTCCCTGCCGATAAAATGCTTAAAATTCCGATATTCCGAAATTAAGTTATAGATGAAACACTGCCGAATTTTTTTCCGCCGAACTGACCAAAATCTCGCCGAAGTTATTTGCGCCGAAGTTTTTCCGCCGAAAAAAAAAGTAGCCGAAATTTTTTGTTCTTAATGTACACTGTTATGTATGACCCTGACAAAATTCTAGATTATATCAGAACCTTACCTGACAATGGTCAACTGCTTTTGGAAATGCTCACAAAGAAATTAGCTACGTTGCTATGTTTGTTGAGTGGCCAGAGGTCCCAAACAGTTGGAGCATTGAAAGTGAATTTTTGTCATAACTCAGAGGACACTTATACTTACTATGTACCTCAGCCTTTGAAAACAACAAGACCTGGTCACCATCAGGAACCCCTTCGTTTTATATCATATCCTGAAAATAAGAAACTGTGTGTTGTGGCATGTCTGAGAGAGTACTTAAACCGTGCTAACCTGATAAGGGAAAATTTGGAGGGCAAGCCACAACAATTAGTATTATCATATGCTTACCCTCATAGGCCGGCTGGTGTACAAAAGATTGTGAGGTATATCAAGTCCTTTTTATTGTTGGCTGTATAGACATTACAGTGTTTACAACACACTCTTAGAAAAGCGCTTCCACAACATGGGACTGTCTATGAAGAACATTAATAAAGCAGCAGGATGGAGGACCGATTCCACTTTCAGAAAGCATTACAGTTTGCCAGTCTCAAAGAACTTTCAGAAAGCATTACAGTTTGCCAGTCACACAGAACTTTCAGAAAGCATTACAGTTTGCCAGTCACAAAGAACTTTCAGAAAGTATTACAGTTTGCCAGTCTCAAAGAACTTTAAGGACACTATGCTAGGACGCTAGCCGTTAGCATTACTGAGTGTACATACTTCTGTTCTTGATGATAAAGCAAATACATCTGGGCTTTAGTTAGTTATTAAATGACCTTGATCGGCAATCGGGTAAAACTCTGGAATCATGAATTAGATATCTTTACCAGAAAATCTACACCATTCTTATATGAATGGCCAGCAAACTTTCTGCCAAATATAGATATGATATGATATGATACTTTATTTTTTGTTATAAGAAACATACATGGTTCACCTAGTTTATATAACAACGCTACATTATATAAGGTGCAGTTAATGCGAAATCATAAATCGTGAGTAAAAGTACAATCGACTAGAATAACTATAAACTATAACCAGTTGTTTCCAAATAACACGGGAAACTCGTAGAAGATCATAATGATCTTATCGTCGAGAACCGTTTAGTAGCTACAGCCAATGTTTCATTGTCTTAGACGTTTGGACAAGAATTTGTAATGTTCGGATTTTATAAGATATAGTATGATCTAATAAACAAGATGAGATGCAAAGGTAGGAAAATGAAACAAGGGTTGAGTTATAATTAGAAGTGCTGTAACAGGTTTACAAATTTCTTTACATCTCGTTTTAATAGATTTTTGAAGATAGGCAAGGATTTACTGTCTGATAGAGAACATGAAGGAGTAACAAAAAGATTCCACAAGTGTGGTCCACGATATCTGATGCAGAATTGACTAAGTTTATTTTTACAAATTGGTTTGACTAGCATTTTGTTCATTCGAGTTGTGTATTTGTTCTTGGCTTTAGGTGTATAGAGGTCATAGAAGACAGGTGGAGAGATTTTCATTTTACACTTAAACATAAATGTTAGGGTTTGAAAAATATTTATCTCATAAAGCGTTAATATGGCACTCTCTTCAAAGAGAGGTTTAGTATGCGCATTGCGATCTTTGTTGTTTATAACTCTTATGGCATGTTTCTGACGACGAGCAAGAGAAATTAACTTACTTTTTTGTGTACTAGCCCATATTATGTTGGCATAGTTCAAATAACTATGTACAAAAGCATAGTAAAGTTGTTTTAGTAGATGTTTGTTCAAAATATGTTTTGCTTTATATAATACTCCAATCCCCTTTGATACTTTAGAGTTGATATATTGAATGTGGTCTGACCAATTTAAATTTTCATTAATTAACACACCAAGAAATTTTGTGACCGTGTCTCTTTTTAATTCAGTATCACCTATTGATAGTTTGGGAAGTTCATTTGGAATAAGAGATTTTCTTCTATATGAATGGAATAGTGAAAATTTAGTTTTCTTAACATTTAACGACAGTTTGTTTGCCTGAAACCATATGGTCACTTTTTGTAATTCTTCATTCATGTCACTGAAGAGTTTTTTTATGTCATGGTTTGATAGAAATAAGTTTGTATCATCTGCAAACATTACTGGTTTAAGTTTTGATGAACAGTTCACAAAATCGTTCACATAGATTAAAAAAAGTAGAGGACCTAGTATTGAGCCTTGTGGTACCCCGCACGTTATATTCAGTGGTCTGGAAAGACCTTTGCTTCCAAAACTCACATGTTGCCTTCGGTTAGTTAAATAATTTTCAAGAATATTGTATGTGTTACTCCTAATGCCATAGTGCTTGAGTTTTCGAAGTAAAATCTTGTGATCAACAGTGTCGAATGCTTTTGATAAATCAATAAATATCCCGAGCGTAAATTTACCATCATTGAAAGATTCAGTGATGTCGTTGACTAGCTGAAGAATCGCATGTTCTGTGGATACGTTTTTTTGAAATCCAAATTGTTTGGGGAAAATTAATTTCTTTGAAATCAAGTGATTATAGATTCGATTATATAATATTCTTTCTAGAATCTTTGAAAACACTGGAAGTACAGATATTGGTCTATAATTACCCATAATTGAGGGGTCACCTGCTTTAAATACTGGTGTGACTTTTGCAACTTTAAGTTGATCTGGAAAAATTCCTTCGTTAAAACATTTTTTAAATATCTTATACAAGGGTATTTTGATTTCATCGTAAACGTCTAGGACTACATTACTTGTTATATCATCAATTCCAGCTGCTTTATTTCTACTTAAGTTATTAAATGCGACTTCAAACTCGTGAAATGTAATTTCTTCATCGTTAATTATTAAGTCGTTCTTGTTCAGGTATTCTTCGAAATTAGTGTTTGTTTTTGGAATTTTTTCTGCAAAAATTGAACCTATATTGGCATAGAAAGTATTAAATTCTTCAGCTTTTGACGTTTCGTCATACAACATTCCTCTGTCAGTTTTGAGCATTTTTGGTAGTGCTTTTGGAGTAGTTTTACATTTTCCGGTTATTTCTTTCATTATTTGCCAAGTCATTTTGGAGTCATATTTGTATTTTTCAATTTTTGTTCTATAATAGATACTTTTTGCTTTCTTTTTAATTTTTTCAAAGAGATTTTTATAGGATTTGTATTCACTTTCTGAAGATACTGTTTTACTTTTAAGATATTTTACATATAATTTTTGCTTTGTCTTAGAAGATTTTTTTATACCATTCGTAATCCAGGGCGATTTTAAATCCTTCTGTTTATAAGAAATCTCTTTAAGGGGAAAATACTTATTATAAAGTTCAGTAAATATCTTTAAAAAGCTTTCATATGTTTCATCACTATTATGAGATTGCTCAAGAAAGTTCCAGTCCATTTTCTGCAAGTTAGCCTTGAATTGGATTTTCGAAGATGCATTAAAAATACGTTTTCTGATTATGAGTTTTTCTTTCGATCGAGTATGTTTATTAAGAGAAACAAATATCGGAAAATGGTCTGAGATATCTGATTTTATTATGCCTGTGGTAAGAGGATGTTCATAAAAACAGTTGGTTAAGATATTATCAATAAGTGTTGCAGTTGTACTTGTTACTCTCGTAGGTTTATTAATTAAAGGTACTACGCTGTGAGCAAAAGCATTGTTAAAAAATTCTGTGACAGTTTTATCTTGATTGTAGTTCAAACAATTCAAGTTAAAATCTCCGATAGCAAACATTTAGAGAAAGAGGAAACTTTTATCAGGTATATATCAGATATTATAGCTAAAACATATATCGAAAGTTAAATTTTAAAAGTATGTAGAGAAAATTAGTTTTTGCGAAGACAAGTTTTTATGATTCGGTGAAATAGATTTTGAGACATTTTCTTTTTCTTTTTCTTTTTTTTTTTTTTGCGATTATGACTCAATTAGAAAGATAAACTGAAAACAATATAGCAATTATCTCGAAAAATTACGAAATTAAATTCCACGAATTATCAGGGTTATTTTGTGAACGCACGAAAATAAATTCCGCGAATTGTTTTGAAGTTCTGAAGCGTGAAATTTAATTCCGCGAAAATGTAAATAAATTTCATTAATGGCCGATAAGTTAATTAGGAATCAACTGAAAAGGCATTATAAATCTTTGTAAATAGTGATATTTTTGAATCAGACATCCTTTAACAACGCAGCTACAACGTGTAACATTTTATTTTCTTACTTGATACATTATCAGATACTTGATTCTTCTATAAACTCACGAAAATCTTCAAATTTCTTATATTTTTAAGTTAAATTGTTGTTTTGGGCTTACTTCCTGTTTCCATCCTTTATAATTTTGATTTTGCTAATTGCGAAGATAGTTCTCTGTAAGAGTTTTGTAGGTCGTGATTAAAAAAGCAGTTCGAAACTATTCTAGTAATTCGAAGGTAAACTGGTCCAGGGACTGGCTGGAGACTGCAGTGCACCCTCCTTAGAAGGACATCCCATTAAACGGACGCCTCTGTTAAACCGGTAACTAAGCCATTCCCCGGCAACACAAATCTAACATGGAAAAACCTTTATAAGGCGGACAATTTTCTATTCCCCTCAAGATGTCTGTTTTATATAAAGGTATCACTATCAGAATTTCCCATGATAAACAGAATTAATGAAATCCCCAAGTTCCACATAAGTTTGAAATCGCTTTCGTCCTCAATATCTTTTAACTTGTTCTTATAACTACTTGTAAACTATTTACAACAGAGAATAACCTAATACTGGTCCTCGTATCCATAAGGCTAGAGGTAAGTAATAAAGGAAGTGTTAGATAGTAAGTAGCAAAGCTTTCTTTAATATTTACATATAATACATACAGAATAATTGGTTGTACAGAAAGCGCAAGAATTATTATCAATCGCACCGCCATATTAAATATTCATAAACATATGTACAAGCAAAAAAGACGAACCGCTAAAAAATTCCATGTCGCTTTTACTCTTTGTTTACCCTCGCCAAACAAAATGACGAAATATGAAAAGAAAATCGACGTCAAAGATCATCATTGTTCGAACCAAACGAAATATTAAACGAAATTAGTCCGACTGTTCTCGTTTTAGAACCGGCATTGGTCCATAACCGACATAATAAATAATTTGAGGCTGTTCTGGTGTATTTAAGACTTCATCTAGCGTTTGACCAGTCCTTAGAGATTCGTCAAGAAGCCAAATATATTGATTGGCAGCCCTCAATAATTCCAATTTAGTCAACTTCTTCTTGTCTTTTAATCCTGGTATAGCATCTCTTAAACTCTCCATGGCACAGTTGATTAAGTGCACTCTTCTTCGTTCGCGATCGTTCGCTCGCAGTCTCTTGATACGGTTATTTGCAGGCATGCTGCGATACCCCGAATGTAGATCGTCGGGCGGTGAATACGAGTTACTGTCGGTGGATAGCACCGAACATTCCGATGAAACTGAACTCAATTTGTGCTTTCTGTCCATCATGGCTACGACGTAACTAGAAAATATGAGAAATAAAAAAAGTTTATGTCACGAAACGGGATTGTATGGTACAATCTCATGAAAAGTACTTTAAAAAAATGTTTTTTTGTTTCGAAACAAGCTAGAAGTCAAACAAAACTTAAGTTCAAATACTGCAAAAACTTCTACTATTATAATAAAATTTAATATTTTTCGTCGCAATTTAGCTAAATGTTACTACCAAGAATAATACCTGAAAAAATAGTGCTTATTTCAAATACCTGAAAGTGATTTAGTCTTGACAACATGGAAGAGAAAGTAAAAAATTTCGTTACCTATTTTCCAAGAACTATTTTGTGAGTATGTTGCGCTTGATGATTTAATATTCTTTCTTCCTATAACATTTCCATTTATTTGTTATTCAAGAATATACGCGCCAATTCCTTTATTTGTAATTGGTTAGAAATAATGCTATTTTTCAAAGCATAAAAACACAATTGACCATCTTTTGAAATGAACACCTGACGCATTTGAGCTCGTGCAGATTTCACAAAAACCTCATAGTTGATCGCATAGCCAATTCAAAGAAAGAAAAAAAAAAGAAAATTTTAGATCAATTCTCAAAATTTAAAAATCTTGTTTTGACTGTGAAACGTTCTACCTGAAAAAGACAGATTTACGTTTGTGTGAAAGTTCACTTGCTTTTTTGGGTTTTGGTGTAATAAAACTACTTTGACAGTTGCTTCCATAATGGCCCCCAATGAAAAACAAACAACTTAAAGATTGCAAAAGAGCGGAAGACGATAATCTATGAGAAACTCACAACAAATACACGTGTTAACAACACCTTGCTAATCATTCATTCTTCAAAAGAGGTTGTCAAAAACCATCAAATTGAAATGGTCTCACAATAACGAAACAAAAGATATTGTTGTTTCAAAGGATATCTTCCTTTTATATTTTTCAACATAATGATAGTGCGATCAATGCGGCGCCTTTTTTTTTCTTAAAAACGCGCGTCAAGGATCGATTGTAGCTTACGTAACTAGTCACAGCCTCATCTCTAATCTAATGACGGTACGAAGGATTAAGAAAGTGTTAACATTTTACGATCCCAAAACTCTCTACTACTGGAAAGTCTCTTACTTTTGTTCGAAAAATCGAGACAACAGAAAAGAATGATTGTGCCCAATTTGTAATACCTGCCTTAATTTGTAATAACTAGCCGCCAAGGCGGCGTCGCTCGCCGCCCATGTTAAGCCTGCGTTGTGTCACCTACAAAAGAGTTCACGAAAAATGGAATCAAGGAATTGACAATGGAAAGTGTTACCATCTTGTAGATCTCGAAATTCTGAGCAAGGAAATGTATAGGATCATATGTCTATGACGCCCCGTTTCGGAGATATCGTCGATCAAAAGTTTTGATGACGTCATAGAGCCCCATCCCCAAAAATTTTGCCCAAATGTTTTCGTCAACCCATTTCCAATGTCGCGGACCCCAAAAAACGTCAGTTATCCCTATTGGATACCGAAATAATTTTCCCTAAACATCGCATTCGATTGGGGTCTCAATACAATGGTTTCACGCTGACGTCGCACAAAATAAAATAAAATAATTACCTTATCGGGGAAAAAAAAGTCGGGATTTATTTTAGTCGGGGAAAATTTTGGTCGGGGAAAAATTTAGTCACCTCGAGAAATTTTAGTCACTTTTCCCCGACCAAAATTTCGAAATTAGTCGCTTTTCCCCGACTAAAATTTCGAAATTAGTCGCTTTTCCCCGACTAAAATTTCTAAATAAGTCACTTTTCCCTGACCAAAATTTGCAATACAAGTAGAAAATGGAACACAATTTTTGTCGACACTTTCAATTTGAACTAAAAATTATATTACAAAATAACTAATTAAGAGTTCAATCTAATACAATAACAGTTTTTGAGGTTTGAGCGTCATTATTTTCATCACTGGCATCCATATTGCTTTCACAAACATCAATTATATCTTCACTGACATCCATTTTATTTTCACTGACATCAATTTTGTTTCCCTTAATCGTAACAGAAAAATCTGTATCGTCCTCATTGACTGATTAAATCGGGTGAAATTTTTGGACGGGTGTTGAAAAGTCGGGGGAAAATTTGGTCGGGGAAAATTTTAGTCACTAGCCCAAAAAATTAGTCACTTACCCCCGACTTTTTTTTCCCCGATAAGGTACTCTAACAACTTAATCTACCATTTTGCGTGACTTACAGACAGACATACGGAGAATCGGCTATTAATATATAGACGCTTGTCTCAATCTGTAATGAAAAAGCTGCCCTAGTTTGTAATGCTAATTGACCCCAATTAAATGGTTTTTTTTATAAGAACAATTTTATAAGAACGCGACCCTCAAATTTGGCCAAAAAATAAGAACAAAATAAGAACAACCTGAGCCTCAAATCAATGTTTCAAAAATTAAGAACATGTGTAAGACTGGATTTTCTTGTAAAATTTTGACCACACCAATAATGAGGGGCAAAGAATTATACCATATTAACTCATTTTTAAAAGGTGAAAATTACATACCTAAAATTGTGAAAACTTTCCTCTCAAACAATTTATCACTTATTTATTATGTTTTATTAAAAATTGGGGCAACTTGGTATTACAAATTAGGTCATGTGTTATAGATTGGGACACAATAACATCAACCATTGTATCGATATACATGGAAGTCGTTCTACTTCCTTATTTATCAAATTCATCAGATCTAAAAAAAAATGCCTAACGTTCCTCCTTTATTGAAATGTTGCACTCAATGGCGGGAAAGCACTAAAAAACTAAAGAAAACGCAACCTCGAACCCAGGGTCTTTTGCCTTTTGTATTTGAGCTTAAAACAAAGAGATTTCTGTAATGAATTAACTATTGTCAGATAAGAACAAACAGAAAGTTCATTTGCTGGAAATCAAATGATACGAATTCTCTTTGTGGTTAGCAGCCACAATTGTAGAAAAAGAGAATCCATGTAGAAAGAGAGGGGCTGATGTCGGAAGAATATAATACCAAGTGAGGGAGCAAAACTGATTGGATTTAGTGAGACAATTGGTAATTCTAATACAGTTCAAAGATACGAAAATTAGGTACTGAAGAAAATCAATATCAAACGATATCTTATGACAATGGAAATTCTTAGCGTAGATTGTGAACATTATATTAACAATGATTCGCAGAATGTACTTATGGCTGGCATAGGTTAGGAGTGATTACATATACGATTTTTAATTTCATTGCAAAATTGACCAAACTACCATCCCTAACTAAATTTAATACCAATAAAATTGCTCAATAGCTATGAAGGGAGGCTTTTTACAGGTAAACCTTACAGGTAAAATTTCTAACCATACCAAATATGCTTTACGAGGATTTAGTTCCAGGTTGACCTATTTTTTGAGCTAATTCGCCCAGACTAGAAAAATGGCGGGTTCACCACGCGGAAACTTTAAATGTTACTTTTTTATGAAAGGAAAAGCCAACAGAAACAAAAAAATATTTTTTCATTTTTTATAAGGATAATCCCATAACCTGATGGATTTTCTGGCCTTATGATGACGAAATGGTCTTTTTTTATGTTGGAGTTTTTCCAGGAAATATTCTTCAGGGTCAGTTTTCGATTTGGCGTGATGCCACTTGCCCATTCGATCCGACTCGATTTCGAATCGAATTTTTTCCTTCTCTCGCTCGATCATCGTTTGTTGGGCTTCGTACTTCAGCTTTTCTTCTTTCGAGTAAACCACGACGAAGCTCACTTCTTCTTGATTGGCAAACTTCGATAGCGAGGTAACAACCTGTTTATGTGTATTATCTTTCAGGAGGTGATCATTGACAGCCATGAGACAGTCACCGACCTTCAAGCCGCTCCGCTCCGCTGGCGAGCCCGTTTCAATGTGGCTAATGAAGACGGGGGTTGTAATGTCTAAGTGAATGTAATCTTTGTTTCGGATGCCTTTTCTCTCGCCACCACGAATTGTAAAACCGAAATTCTCCTCGGCGTTCTTCTTCAGACACACTGTTCGTTCGCGGTTGGCATCTGAACCTAAATGCACGTCCGACTCAAGTGGGAAATCATACGCTATGGGGTCAAACTCGTCGAGCATCTTAGGAAAACGTTCAATTAATGTCTCTAAGCAGGCCAGCCGTTCTGCTTCTGCCATCTGGTCGTGTTTAGCAGAAGATACAGCTGCACCATTGTGGAAAACAATCGCCTCGTATACACCGTCTACTTTCTTAGTTTCCAACAAAACGTTGTCACCCTCTCTTTGAAGAAACTCCTTCAGTATAGCTTTAGGGTGTTGCTTCTTTACTAACAAGCTAACGTCTACGGGCGATATATGTGACAAGCACGTGTTTCTTATCTGTTGAAGGATTTCGTTTAGTTGTTCTTCGTCGTTGTCTAACGATAACGTGCCCAGTACAGAAAACACGTCATCGGTGTCTTCAACTCTTTTCAGAACGTCAATCGTCACTGGGATTTTGTCATGAATGCCGTTGTTAAGGGCCAACCCTAAATCAATGATAACAAATTCAAAGAAATTAGCATAGAAGCTTAAACAGTCAATCAATACCGACCGACGGGAGAGAGTTTTTGAAGATGTGTTCGCAGAAATCTTTTTCTTGGAACTTTTCGTGGAAAGCGCATAGAAAACTTAACTACAAAAATTCTTTTCACATAATATTTCTGCTTTTTCCGTTTTTGCCTGTTGGTCACTACAGTACTTTCAAATTCCAGTTACCCACAGCTTAATTTCATATTATGTTATTAGCAATTTTAATAAGTATTAACAATACATTCAGGGGGGATTTCATAACAAGCTATATAACAAGTAAATTGTTGAACTGTTTCATTGTTTGGCGTACAGATATCAGGATTCTAAAGCTAAAGCAACATACAATCCCTTAGCACAACCTATAAAAAGATAAAGGTAATCTTTACTCCCAGAACTTAACAAGGATATGGCATTTACTGAAATCCTCTTAAGGATTTACAATCCAAATAAGGATCATGTTTTCGAGAGATCGATTTAAAGCTTTAAAAACATTATAGTAGCTTGTGATCAAAATCCCAAGAATTGTCACATATGCAACGATAGGATAGGATACAGAATACTGTTGACTATAAATTATACACCTTGCACAACATCATTCATTACTCTGGTGTCCCACTCTGGATAAAGCTCAATCATGCTTCTTACAGCTGCAGCTTCATAAACTTGCTTGCCAAGATCTACATTTCGTGAATAAGCTACATGGTTCCACTTGTGAGTAACATAGGATCTTCGCAAGGCACAACTTCCAATCAAATCCAGTGATGACAACTTGGGGATAATCCGCTGCATTCTATCTATATTATAACTGGAATGATAATGGCGGTTGTAATGTCAAAAAACTATAACACGACTCTTACTAAGTGTATTTATTACCACACAGATCTTGAAACATGAAGGCTATACCTGTTCTATACCAATCAATGGGAATTTTCACCATTGGTTTACCATAATAACTTTAGGGTTATCCAACGAAGATTGCATCATAAAGATAATGAACTATCAAATATAGAGCTGAGGGTTGCACTATGCTGATGTCAGTAGAAATAGAACAATTGAGCAATGATCTGGGAACAAACAGCTGTTTACTATTAACAAAGTGCTTAAACAAAAGTAAAAAAATGATTGGCTCTCTTGTGGAGGTTATCTCACAAGAAAACTGCTGACACACTTTTTTCTCGACCTTATGATAGTTCATTATCTTTAAGTTTGTTGTCAAAGATTTATTTCTCTCTGTGTCAAAAGAGTAAATCACTAATGTTGACAGGAACATAGAATTAGGGAATTAGGGTGAAGATAACCCTAATTACTACTCGTGCTAACAGAGATGACATTAAAAGGAACATAAAATGAACACATCTTGTTACACATAAACAGTCATACAAAATGTTGTCCATATTATTGGGATTGATCTTCTTTATTTCGAAAGTTGGATCAACAAAATAAAAGAGGAGTCCTTTCCAGATATTCCCTTTGCTGCAAAACAACTTTGCAAAAAAAACCCAAACAAACAAACAAACAAACAAACAAACAAACAAACAAACTCTGATCCAATGAAGAGCTAAAAATCTTCATCACTGTAAATTATCTTCATATATAATTTCTCATGTCATAAATAATTATTTAACAATTAAAGTGTGGTTAAATTAGATATAATGATGTATTCGTAAAAGCATAGATTTCATGCATAAGGAAAGGAGAAGAAAAAAATAACTAAAAATGAACTTTAAATCTTGATATAAAAAAGAACATGAACAAGTTTTCCTTCAACGTTCAGATAGTGTTTTCAGTTTTTAAATTAATTAAGAGTAAAGAAGCAATTTGAAATACTTCTCTTTAGCTTTCTTCTCAGAAAATGATATCCATCTACAAAAAACCTATTTGTTATGACTTGACAATATCACATGTCTTTCCTAATTGTACATGCATTAACTTCAATGCAGACTTGTACCACCACAGAAAAGCTAATAACACTAAAGTGTGCCAAATCTGGTGACTGGAACCAACAAAATCAAATTTTCCAGGGAAATACTTTTCTGGAAATTTCGTCATATAAAAACTAAACGCAAAAAAGCCCATAATATACATGACTACGACTTTTGGTAGAAAGCATTTCACAAGGTCGCCATGGAAACCACCATTAAGTAACACCCAATGGATCGCAGGAATGATACCAACCAACACCATTATGCAAAAGAAAGTTATTCGGCGGTAATCAGTTTTTTGTGTGTATATCCTCTGAGGTAGATATTGAAAGGCTAGGTTCAAGAGCAACATCACCACTACTACAACAGTGTAGAAGGTCCTCCATAAATAATAGCAATAAAAACCGTAGTAAAGTGATGGAATGTAACAGCCCCAAAGGCTAAACGAGATCCCCATGAGATCATAACGTAAACATCGCTCGTAATATTGTCTTGAATGACAGCAAAAAATGTGGTAGCATGCTGACAACAGCAAACAAGCAATGAAACATAAACAGAACAATGACATAATAATGTGGTCTGTCATATTACTTCCTTTATAATTTGGAAGCACATTCAAGTTAACATCCGCCAACAAATACAAGAAGTACAGGAATCCAAACAGATGTGACCAAATATTGATGGTTTCATTTGTGATATCAAATATACTAAGCAAGCATTGGAGTTTAGTATACTGTACGCGATATCCGTAAAGAATATATTCATTGGATATAATGTAGTCAGGGCATTCTTTGATTGTTTTCAAGTTTGGAGTGCATCCATTCTCAACCATAGCTGATGTGGTATTATTATATCAGTTTTATTATATGCTAAGTTAACCTAAAGAAGAAAACATGATATATGGATTAACAACAACTAACCCTTTGTAATGTCACATTAAGTTTCTATATTCTGTTGTTAACTTAACGGGTGACTATTTGATGCAATAGTCAAATCTTCCTCATTATAAATACTCTGAACACAAAAATATTTAACTCGTTTTGCAACTGGAGCTACGTTTTTACAACAACGTTCATTTTCTTCAACTGATTCGAAAATTAACCTCAAAATTTTTAACATAAGCTTTTATAGATGTAAATAAGCTTACCAAAAAGGCATCATACTTGATAAACATATTCCTGTCAAAAGGATTAATCAAAAAACAAAAACATGTTTTTTTCCCTTACTCACACCTTAAAGATAATAATACTGAAAAACTTGTTGCGCATACCCAGAAAATCTACCGATAAAATACTTTACCGTTGATTTAAATTTCGTCATGTCTCCATTCTAGAGGTCAAATATCTTCTCGAGGAGGTTGACAGCAAAATGTCTGCTCGACCTCAAAGATTATGTATATGAGCTGGCATTTGTATTGCTCACCTCATAAACATTATTCTTCAAATTTTGATGATTCCAATTTTCAAAATTTGGTGAATTTTCAGCAACATACCAAAGTGGCGAGAAAGGGCAACTTTAAACAACTACTACCTGATGACTATATCAGTTATCACAACATTATATCATAATCAGATAATCAGATATTAATTTTTTGGCTTTTTCTATCACAACTGACATCCCCCAATACCAACCAATGAAATACATCGGTCTTTGCAAGTCAACGTTCAAACAAAGATATTACGGACATAATGCTTAGTTTACCAACGAAAAATATAGCAACACAACACTCTCTGCTGAATATTGGAAGAGTAGTTGAGCACTATACTTCAAAAGTCATCAAGGATGGAAAAAACAAACTTTCCCTATTGCATCCAAACGAAACTAAAAGATGCAACTCATTGAAAAGATCGAAGTCGTTATTAGAAGAATGAAATGAAAAGCAAGATATAGCTATTCTTTGAAAGAAGCGTAAAGATGATAAAGTCAATCCTACCCGTGAAACATTTGGTTTGAAATCAACAAACACGCCAAAGCAAGTCCCTGAACTCATCGATTTCGAAAAAGAACTTATCGCTATTGTCACAAAACTGAAATTCAATGGAAGTATGAATGCTTTCCAAACCAAATTGAAACTCAAGTTCCAAAAGTTCAGATTTGCGATTTGCGAAACGACCAAAATAGAAAATATATATATCATTATATTCTAACAGGCTATAAATATTTTATTATATTGTATATGATAATCACTGAGGAAAATATTGTAGGTAGAATCGAAGAAAATGTTTGGCCTCTTGCTTGTTGCATTGCAAATGATTTGGAATAACATTCAGCATGTGTACGACCATTATTATGACGCGGGCGTGATACTGGGAGTAAAGGCGGAGTTGCGTGCTGCAAAAAATAATGAAGTTAACACCCTTTTAGATATTTGAAATTTCAAAGGTTTTATATCCTAGATTTACAGCAGCCTCTAAAAACGTGATTGAAAACATCTACAACATCAAAAATATCCCAGTTACTCTCCAGTGTGATATTCACATCCCAGAATACAATGCGGCGTAATTATAGTTTATGAGAAGCGAATCGCAAAGGTTTGTGCAGCAAATAATTTTTCTCTTAAAAGTATACGTGCTTAAGCAATGTTTGTAATGACGTAATTTATACAAAGGTTTATTCAAAATGGAATAAAGACAAATTCTGACGTATGAAACAATTGCATCCACCTTTAAATAGAGAACAAAAGAAACATGTGGAAAACTATAACATCAACCAATCAACCTGCTGCTATGATGGGTGTTGCTAATCTACGACACCAATCACAAGAAAACAAATAAAGTAACAATAAAGATAAGGAAACAAAATTTAAAGAATTCGTTTTGAATTTTTGGTGAAACTAACTTTTGTGGAATTTCTACGATGGCTCTGAAGGGTCATATATTTATCTGTGTATTTTCTGCAAAAAAAAAAAAAAAAAAATTCTGAAAAAAAATAATAAACAAATTCTGAGTGATCATCGAGAGTGATACAAAAGAACCATTTAGAGAGTGATGTATTTAATCAAATTATACGGTCAAGTCCTTCTTAGTGTTGCGCGTAAAAAACCACGTAGAGGCGAGAGACTTTTTTAACGATTAGTATAAAAGCACGTGGTGTAATCGAACGTGACGTTTTTATCTCGGGAACCAATAGCGATAACTGTCGTTTTTTGGGGTCTGCGATACATGGGTTGGGGTGACGAAAGTTTTGGGTCTAAATGATATGACATCAAAATCTTTGATCGACAATATCTCTGTAATGATTGATCGTAGCGTTTTCCCCACGAAACGTAAGACTCCGTATGCAGTATGCATTATTGCAGTAAACGTTAACTTCCGTTCTTATCAAGCAAAACGAATGCGGACAAAGACACGTCCTCTGGACGTCGGGATAGCTAATAAACGTATAAGTATAATAAGTTAATAAGAAAGTCTGAACTAACTTTACTAACAAGAAAAACATCTATTTTCAAGTAACCAAGGTACATTCAGTACCATAAATAACTAAAAGTCCCAGTTTTATGTAGACCTATTTGGTTAATATCCATTCCTTCATGAATTGTGATAAAATATCGAAGAAAAAGCTTTAGAAGTTTGAGATGTAAAACTTTTGAAAATTCAAAAGGCTGCGTTCTTTCATTAGAATTTATATTGAATTCATTGTGAAGTCTCACAGTCTCCAAATCGTAGACTAATTGCCATTCCGGCCGGAGTAGTAGTAGGAGGAGGAGTAGGAGTCCACGGGTGTTTTGATACTGTATCTGCTTTCACTGCTAGTCTTTCATTTATGTAAAAACAAAGACGGTGAAGGGCTTTTTGCTCCTATTTTATTCTACGATGAAGGGACCCTCCACGTAATGATTTATCTACCACATAACGATTTATCTACTACGTAACAATTTATCTACCACGCAACAGTTTATCTACCACGTAACAATTTATCTACCACGTAACAATTTATCTACCACCTAACGATTTATCTACCACGTAACGATTTATTTACTACGTAACCATTTATCTACTACGTAACGATTTAACTATCACCTAACGATTTATCTACCACCTAACGATTTATCTACCACGTAACCATTTATCTACTACGTAACCATTTATCTACTACGTAACGATTTAACTACCACCTAACGATTTATCTACCACCTAACGATTTATCTACCACGTAACGATTTATCTACCACCACGTAACAATTTAAGTAGTGCACAATATGAGTTGTCTACTGCGCAAGTCAAGGAAATTACTGCGCTTTCAAATAGATCCACCTTGCAATACTGAATAACTACATCGCAATATGTTTTTATTACAGCGCCAAATGAAATCACTACTGCACAAAACGAAATATCTACTGCACAAAACGAAATTTCTACTGCGCAGAATATCAGAAGAGCACTTATGGCAGCTATGGCATTCCATAAAAAATGGCTTTAAAAGGCATAGGGCGTACAATTTTTACATCAGGCAATGCAAGCTGTAAAACAAACCGCCAACGCCATCGTATTCCCACGTCACGCCAATCAATCGATCATTATTGTGTTCATCATAATATTGCATATCGACTTTAATCAAAAAAGTAATAAAAGAATTGTGAACACTTGTCATCGTCGTCATGTTTCGATACAAATAGTTGCAAACCTGTTGAAGTATTGGCAATCTTGCTATAGTGATCCTGGCTTTCCCTCCCTCTTATCTCTCTGTCTGTGAATATAATTTTTGAGGTTCATGCATGGTGGGAAAAATTCAATCGTTTTTACCATCAGCTGAGAAAGTCACTTTCCAATTAGATTGGCAGATTGTATCTCTATACCTGTTTTATTATGAATATAACGTTTACACACAAAAAACGATGATAGATTTGTGCTGACGCCACTGCTGTTGTTGGTTGGTGTTAGTTATTGGTTCTTTACTTTAAATTCAATATCATCCTCTGTATTTTTATTGTTTTCCAGTTGAATATTCATATTTCAGTTCAGTTCAACTGATTCAGTCGCCTATTTATTTTTGTCAGAATGTGTGTTATTGTGAAAATTTATCAAAAATCAAATCAAAATCAGCGTATTTTTTTCTACAGAAAGTTTCTGCTAGCAAGTAAGTAATGTTTTAATTGATTTATAGATAGATAGGTAGATAGATAGATAGATAATTTATTTGATAAAGAATGTTGGGTCATTTCAGCCAAGTTCAGCATGGCTTCGGAATTGATATCCTCAAAATCTCTTCAAATTTTCAGATTCTTTTTACTATCAAGAGGAGTAAATCCTGAAAATTTCAGCTCAATTCCATTTCCCGTTCAATTTTTATGGGCTTTTGAATATTTTGGTAGAAGCTAAATTTTTTCCGCTATAAGAATTTTCACAACTTTGGGGGTCAGTTTCTAGAAATTCTCATGTTTTGAAAGGCCTGTGTGATTTTCCCTCCATTATATGCCTGGATTACTATCAAAATCAGTTTAGTCCATGTTATTTGGTCTACTTGAAAAAATTTTATGGGGCTGTGAAAATCGAAAAAATTCCAAAAATTTTCCCTAAAAAGTCAAATTTTGAATTTTTGAAGAGTTATTACTTGTAAATGGTTAGTCCAAAATCCTTCAATGCTTAAAACCTGATATATAGTATGCTATCAAAACTTCACCAAAAAAGTAAATTGAGGCTGTTAAAACAAATGAACTTGAAATTATTGGGTTCTCAAAATGGAGGAAAGTGCGAAAATTCAAATTTTACGTCTGTTTTTTTATTTTTGAGTGCTTATAACTTGAAAATGGTTGCTCAGAAACATATAAAACTATATATATTCTTAAAGAACAGCTTAAGCTCTATTCAAAAATGTAAAATAAAGCAATGTCAAAACATCCAATCAAAATCTATTGGACATCAAAAATCGCAAAATTTCAAAAAACTCAAATTTTGACAAAGTTTAGAAGCCTGGAACTAGTAGCCAAGAAAAAATTTTAATTGGAATTTTTGATTTTTTGAAAGAATATACCATTTTCTTTCAGAAAATCATTATGGGGATAGGAAACAGGGCCTTTCCTCTTAAGAATGACATTTTACATCTACGTAATTTTTGACTCATTATAATGATCTTTTTCTACCACAGGATCATAATTTTGCAGTGGAAGGTCCCGTATTAATAAATATTGAACTAATTTAAGAAAAAAACCAGTAAAATACACTTTGAGAAACAAGAGAACATAGTCTTAATTGAAATAGCTTTCCACATTTTCCATAGTTTTCTTGTCAAAACAATAAAATCGCCCAGTACTTCCTGCAGAAGGTGCGTCAACTTCACCATACACATCATCAATAGGAAAGCAACATGGAATGAATGGACTCTTTCCTTTTCTTCTTTTTCTTTCTTTTTCTTTCTTCCCAAAATGAATGAATAAAAGTGATACATTAAAATGATACAATAATATATGATACAAATGATACAAATGGTACAATAAAAATGATACATTGCTAACAAAAACATATATAATAGTGAAGATTTTTTTCAGTTTGTGTTTGTTTTTAATTGCATGCAGTTGTATTGCGTTAAGAACTTGATCTGTACGAAATGGATAGTTGTTCAGTTGGTTCCATCTTTAATTTGAAATGTGGACTTGGAAAGGATAATGTTTTCAGTAAAACTGACATTGATGATTTACCTATTGGTCAAATTGAGTTGCTACGCATAAGATCGAGTATTGGGTCTTTCACTGATGTTGTTGATGTATGCACGAAGCACAAGCTACAGTTTATTGACAATTTTTCTAATGCACACAGTTATAGATGTGTTGATCCTTTCAACATGAATGCAAAGTCAGTGAAAACAAAATTGTACGAAGTATCACTACCTGAATTCTACAGTATGTTTTCCTGTTACGATGTTCTCCCTGGACAACGTGTTTGCAGAAGATGTTTCAATAAAGTAAAAGATAACAGCAGTTCTTGTACTGCTGCTGCTGCTGCTACTGCTTCAAAGGCCATAGATCCTGAGACGATGAATGGGGAGCATGATAAAATATCTGTTGAAACCGCTCATGATATCATTGATAAATCCTTAGAACTTTTTGATTGTTCACCTTTAAAGAATGTCAAATCAGACCGGACTGCTCAAACAGGAAAAAGGAAAATAAGCAAGATGACAAGTGCATTCAGCAAAGTAGTAGCTATTGCCCTGGATGAGCCTGCACTGGATGCATCAGCAACTGTCCAAAGTAAAAAATGCGAAAATTGCTGTCAATTGGTTGAACTTATCAAGGAAAAACTGGCTATCACTGCAGATAGAAATAAAATTGTACAACTGCTAACCATCGTTCCTTATGCAAGTTGTAGAGACATTCAATGTCTCGAGGTACACTGCAATACAGGCACGTGAATTGAGACTGAAAAAGGGAGTCCTCTCCAACCCTGACAGAAAACAAAGGGTTGGTATCTCTCAAGAAACCAAAGACACTGTTATCATATTTTATGAAAGTGAAGAAATCAGTCGCTTACTCCCAGGAAAGAAAGATTTTGTATCATTTCGACTTCCTGATAAAACAAAGATGCAGAAACAAAAGAGACTGCTTTTATCTAACATTTCTGAGATCTATGCTCAGTTCAAAAAGGAAAACCCAGGTAAGAAAATTGGGTTTTCAACTTTTACTGTCTTGCGTCCGAAGTGGTGCATCCCTGTTGGGGCAGCAGGTGCACACAAAAATTCTTATAGCAGAAAAAATTTAGCTTCTACCAAAATATTCAAAAGCCCATAAAAATTGAATGGGAAATGGAATTGAGCTGAAATTTTCAGGATTTACTCCTCTTGATAGTACTAAAAGAATCTGAAAGTTTAAGGAGATTTTGAGGATATCAATTCCGAAGCCATGCTGAACTTGGCTGAAATGACCCTGTTGTTAAAAAATGTAGTATATACAATACTGATGTGGACCTACTATAATGTTATGTAAAATGAAAAAATATTACAAAATAAAACATATATGGGTGTAAAAATTAGATGCATATACATATACATTGTTATTTTAGAAGTATGAAGAGAATGATGAATTCCTTTTTTTCATTTTATTCTGTATATACTTCAACATGCAATGGTTTCATCACTAGACTTCACCTTAGTTGTTATTCAGATGTTTTTTTCTTTTGTTAAAATTATTTCATAATAATATTTTTACACCGCGATGGAGTGCTTGAAGTATTTTCCTTCTTCAAGTGTCTATGTAGTTTACACAACATGCACCTGTGTGATTACGTCAGTTCATTTTTCATTTCTTTAATGTGAATTGGGAAATCGAACATAATCATGTGAGCTCAATACAGGATTTTTTCCTCGGCTGGTATGTGGCTTGAAAAAAGCATAAATTAAATTAAATTTTAGTTGAAAATGAGGCTAATTAAAGAATGAGACCGAAATGTTTACATAAAAATGAATCTTACTTATCTTTGATAATACGTTTTCTTCATTGTCACCTTGGTTTGCCCTGCAGGGAAAATTTTGAAATCGGGCATGCTGTATCGCTGGAAAATGCACTTCAGAAAAGAAATTTTTTGCTCAAAAAGCAGAAAATATTTAATGCGCATGGTGATTTTTTTTCTCCGTTGAAATTTTAGAACAAAAGTGGTCGTGGAAATAGCGCTTAAGTAGTTGTTTCAATTTGTTTGCTTCCTTTTTCTCTGATAGCTGTTAACTCGGCCATCTGGATTTCTTTTCTTGTTTGCTCTGCTGCTGTGCGTATTTGAATTTTACGGAAAATTTAAGGGAGGGTATGTGCCTGTAGAAAAAAGGAGTGTGATACTTAACATCATTAGCGCGTAAGGAGCAGAAAAATAATATTTTTTAAAAACGTTATGCAAAATTTTTATTTGAGATAATAAATTTAAAAGAAAAAATTCTGTGTGTGTGGTAACCAAAATGGGTGTCACATACTCAAAGCGTGTGAGTTGACATTAAAAAACTTTTAATTACTGTTTAAATGCTTTTTCCTAAACCAACAGGATTTTGAGTTAGTTGAGACCACCATTTTTCAGCTTCCAAACAAAAAAGGAATTGCACTGGCAAATTAGTCCAAGGAGGTTTAAAAAAATGCGCTGGCACGAATTTCTTCATGGAGAAGTATGATATAGATATATTCAATGATCAAAGATTTTAATAACTTCGTAAAAGTATTTGGACCAAAACTTGATCCACTTTATCACCAATCATGATATATACCCTTAAACATCAGTTATGTCTCCCTTATGTATTTGGTTTATGAGATATTTGCCTTTAAAATTCGGTTATTTTGGTAATACAGATTTCATATTATACAGTATATATAAACTTATGTTATAGGGGAGTGTTAAATTTTCTTTCTGCTTTCAATGATTAGCAAAAACCTCAGTGATCTACAGTGTTCCAAATAAAAGAATAAAATTTCTTATCAAAAATTATGTTATTCAAATAATGGTCCCATATCTTCCATTTATCTTCTTGTTTTAATTGTTTTGTTTTTTTTAAAAAAAATGATTCATGATAAATATTTATAAATAATGATTTATATTATGTGTGAAGTTTTATTTTTTATTTCTTTTTTTTTTAAGATCATTAATTTTTTTTGTAGAATGAGTTTATCTAAAAGTGCAAAGAAAAATGCTAAGAAAAGAGAAAAAAGAAGACAAGTGACTCAGGCTCACGAAAAGGAGGATGAAGAAACAGAAAGTGAAAAGATACTTCTAAAAGATCCCGTTATTGTTTTAAAAGAAAAACTCAATAAAGCTAAAACTAATGGTGTAAGTTTCAGTCGCACTTACTTGTTATGCACACTTTTAATCTATCCAAACATGACGGTAAAATGAAAAAATAATTACACATGATTGATATTGTTTTTGTAGGATCACAAATTGGCCGCCAAGTTGCGACAAGATCTATGGATTTTGCAAGATATAAGTTCTGGCCATAAGTAATATTTTTTCCTTTCCTATTACTTCTATAATAAACTCAAAAAAGATGTTTTTGTGTAGATTAAATCGAGAATTGATCTTTTCTCAGTTTCAGTAGATAAATATTTTGATTGTAACTTCTTTCCAACATTCTTACATATATAGCTTTTTGTTGTAGCAACACATATCTCTTAGTTTTATCTCTTGGTCCCTACACATTTATTATATTTCAGACCTCTAATGGACGAGGAGGTAATTGCCGAAAGTTTTAAAAATTTAGAAGAAACCACCTCAGACCAAAGTTCTAAAAATACATCTACCATTTCTACGAATGATTATGTGGATAAAGATATAAAAAAACTCAAGAAGAAACTAATTCAAATAGAAAATTTGAAAAAGATGAGAGATTCTGGTGAAAAGATGGAAGTCTCTCAGGTTTAGTATTATTTTATTTTTGCAATTTCTATCTTGGTTGTGGTCGCTCAGCAATCCGCAACAGTTGCTTTTGATCTTTTGAGCTATTTTTAAGTTATTTGTGGCTGATTCCAAACATTGTGAAATACATTTTGAAGATGCTAAAGCAAAGACAGAAAGACAAAAATTTATGTTTGCAAAGCAAATCTGAAATGTCCCAAAGGAAAAAGAAACTACAGTACAATCTCGTCAAGTTGGACTCTCAAGGGTTCAAAAAAGTCGATCTGAAAAGAGTCTGACTTATCAGAACTTCATCTTAAATCAGACTCTGTTAAGAAAATTCAAGGGGGACAGGGTTTTAGTCCGACTTAACTGGGTTGTAATGTACTTTACATTCTCAACATTTTGTGTTTCCCGACATTTTGTTATTTTGTTTGCATTAAAATGTTCAAATGGAATTCCAGAAATCTTGCATGACCAGTTCTTTTGATATTCCTTTCAGCTTGAAAAAATTTCAAAAGAAGACGAAATACAAACAGAAATCAAAGACCTGGAAAAACTCATCAGTTCCGTGAAAGTGAAAAAATGACGTTTTTGTTGCTAGTGGTTACACCAAATCTCCCTGTTAAATATAGTTTTTTTATTAATATGACTTTAATAGTCACAGATTAAAATTTTTATGTTTGAATTTCCTGTTTTCCTGACATGCACCACTATCGTTGTAAATAGCATTGTTTAAGAATGTTATTGTTTGCTGTCAGAGAGCCTGTAAACTTTAATTTCAATAGTATTTTTTACTTTCATGTACAGATATAGAATCTATAACCTCAAGAGTTAGAATGCAAAGGTCTCTTTTTCTTAAGTAAAATGCTGTTTATCACTTAATTTTATTTATTTTCAAAGCTTCATACATAATAAACATAACATAATGTTTTATGAAGGGAAAATCTTCACAGATCTTTTTAATTAGAAGTTATTTATTTTTGTTTTGCTTGTGAATATTTTTTATTGTGGAAAGAAGTATTTAGAGAGAGTTTTCTTTTTGCAGTTAAAATTTCAAATAAGGTGAGAACGGTCAATCTTTATCATCGAGTCATAGAGTTGAAACTGTTACTGATTTTTCTCTGTCATTGAGACTTTTTTTCAGTCTGTAGTCTGTAGTCAGTTGTAGTTCCTTGCAGATGTTACGTTCCTAGTGGTGTGGAAATCAAAATTGTTTCCTGTGTTTTCAGTGACGACTTATTCCCAAAAGCAAAATATTAAATCGTCATGCATTTCGTTTTTGGTACTGCTATTAATCAACTGTGTATGTTGTTTGTATGGAAGGAAAATATCGTATACATCATTGAGACCTTAATTAACCATGTTCGAAAAAACGTTTTATCAAAATTTCTTTTTGAACACTTCTAATGAATAAGAAAGCCTCAGTTTCCAGTTTAGCAATTTTTCATTGACCTGTGGATAAATGTTTTTTGCCTGCTATAGTCTTTCCTTACAATGTTAACTGAGGAAATCTACTTCTTATTATTATGAAAGAGGTGGAATTTTGTGTTTCTCTGATGGAAAAGAAAGTACTGTTTCATTTGTTCAATTTATGATAACGTTATCTCTTCAGTTCTAATTGAATATTAATGGATGCTTATGCTATATATAATGATGTTATGTAAATAATACCAAATCAAATTGAATGCAGAACATGGCGAACAAGGTATGATAGAGTAACATCTTTTTTGATGTTATTTTTAAACATGATTTTCAAAGTTGGCTTTTAAAAACGTTGAATAATTGTTTTTAAACTTGTATTTCTTCTAACCTTCAAAGTCATACTTTTTTTTTGTCTCCATTTGAGGTTGACAATGAATTATTAGAAGATCAGATTCGTGGTTTGTTATATGGAAACGCAATTGGTGATGCGATTGGTTTGTTAACCGAGTTTATGGTGAAGACTGAAGCACAAACGGTAAGTTGGTAAATGTTTGTCACCAAATGAACTGATAGAATCTTCACTCATTGGTGTATAAGAAAAAACAATGTTTATTATGTATATACTTGAAATTTCATGCCTGCATTGCAGACTAAAACCATTACATAAAAACTATAATTCTACAAAAACAACTAATTCCTTGGTATCAATGTTGTGGTAACTATGGAGATATTTTTCTGATGCTCTTATTTGGTTCAACAAATTTTTGTCTTTTTAGTATTACGGAGATAAAGGTGACTTAGAATATGAAATGAAAGTACCTGATTTCCATCGCCAAAGGTGGAAAACTGGCGATTGGACTGATGATACAGATCAAATGATTCTGATCATGCAATCAATATTAGACAAAGATGGTGAGGTACGTATGAAAAAATGTTTATTACATTTTATTACTTTTATTACTATTAGCTCTTGTGAAACACAAGTTCCACAAATGATAAATGAGACTTTCTGATAAGGACAAGCACGTTTTTAAAGTTAAGCTTGGCGGAGATATAAGTTATTTATTTCAGAAACTGTTTTTACTACTGAAGGAACCTTTGGAAAGCAGTTTTCTTGTTCTAAAACATGAAAACATGAAAAAGAGTTATAGAACTTATTTCTTTGACAAGATTCATAATTTATGTCATTGCTATGTGACTGATAAATGAATAAATCTTCTATTATCTCAATCATTTTTGGTTAGAGCTACAAGGTATTTTGTGTTTTATTTTGCAATTTCCAGGTCAGATAATGTTGATTAGGAAGACTTCTTGTGATTGGCACATGTGTCTCCTTATAATGAGGCATGTATTTTGTTGTCAGTCCCGTTGGCAAATAATTAAGGTATAAGGATATACGTAGTAGGTTCATCAGGCTTTTGTGATGTTTGCAAATGATGTTAGCAAATGATGTTATTGTTCCCTGCTTGATAATTGTTTCAGTATGATTTTTGTATGATTTGATATCTGCAGTAGGTTGTATAGCATTCTAAATGGATATTTTGACTGGTTTGATGTTGAAGTTGTTTCTCCTTTTGATAAACTGTAACTGTACATTAAGTCTTAAGCACTTAATGTTTTTTGTCTATTGTATTGGAGTTCCTCGAAAGCTAACGGTAAATCGGTAAATCAACAGATTAACGATGTAAATTGACGATGTCATGTTGCACTGAGTATGGAGGAAGAAAATAATCATCTTCCTGGATAGAATTATCCAGTTTTCACATAAAAAATATGACAACATCTATCTTTAAGTGATTTGTGGCTAGTAACTATGATGTGCTTGAAAATTCCAAAAATACAAGCATACATCTTCAACAGCCATTTGCTTTGGAGGTGGACCAGACCTGCAGCGGAGACCAGCAATTCAAAAATTTTTTTGGTCGATTATTTTTCCTTTCATCGTATACTGTATGTTTGACAACATGACGGACTTATAATTTCAATGTGTTTTTCATTCAAAATAATGCGTAAATGGGTTGTTCAGGAACTATTTTGTATGTAGAAAAATTGCTAAGAAGTTTTTACAAGCAAATTTTCTCTGTGAACTAAAAAAAGGTCATTCTTATTGTATAAGAAACAGAATGCAACTGAAAACTGTTGGTATCTTTTAAAAGTAGAATCTCTTTTTCAGTACCTAATCTTGTGAATACTTAGTTGTCGAAAGATATTGACTGATAAATACAAAACTTCATTCAAAGTTAAACTACAACTTTAGAAGTTAAAATTGGAACCTCACCTGCAGCTGAGAGCCTTATCTTCCAATTCATTCATGAAAATAACACTGTAATCTTTTCAGAGGTCTTAAAATGATCCATTTCAAATAGCCAAGTCATGTTTTTTTTTCTTTCGGGATAATTAATTTTTGTTTGTTGCTTTCGTTTTATTATGTTTTGTTATTATTCTGACTCATTCTTTTACTATCGCTTTCACGTAAAGATAAAACCATCCAGATAAACACTTGTCAAGGTAATTATTTAGTTCTCATTACGAACATGTAAGTGTTATAATATTGATTTGTTATAAAAAAATTGAATAATGTCTATTAAATGGTAATGTAAAAAGCGATAATGGCATTGAACATTCAATTTAGATCTTTGTTATTATAACTTGGTAGTCATACAGTACAGTTCTCTTATTGCAAGCCACCTCTCTACCGCATGTTTGAATTTAATTTCTTTCCTTAAATCACAGTTTGTTGCGGAAATAATATTTTCAAGCATAGTGCAGTTCTCTAAAAGGTTTTTAAATTTTTAAAAATATGCAATCTTCTATATTTATATGTTAATATTTTAATTATTAGTTTAGTAAAGTGACGTATTCATTCTCTCACCTCAAGCTCCTGAGGTTTTTGTTTCAATCATGGAGTGCATATTGCAGTTGCCAACTGTTACGATGAATTGGTTCTTTTGAAAAATATTTTTTCAATTTTGCTTCAATTATTACTGTTGGTTCTTTCATTGGTATTCCAGCAGTTGCAGCAGGTGTTGTCAATTTAAAAACCTCTGAAAAGTCTTTTTGAATATTCTCATTATAAATTCTTTAGATCTCACCTGTTGATTTCGCATTGAAGTTACATGCTTGGGCAAGACATGGTTTTCCTGAACTTGGAGATTTTGGTGGTATGGGTATTGGTGCCACTACCTCAGCTGTACTTAAGCATGAAAAGTACAAAACTGATCCGCATTTTGTAAGGTTTGCCTGGAAATTTTTTACAAATCGTCTTTAAAAGTGGAATATGGTGTTTTTTCTGCAAGAAATATAGTGTTAGTCCTTTAGTCACTATTATTATTATTGTTTGTTTATTATAGTTTATTATTATTATTATTATTATTATTATTATTATTAATGCTTTGAATTTTAGCGATATCTTATAATATCTTCCATTTTTCATTTTTACTATTTTAGGCGGCACATGATATTTGGGAAAAAACTGGCAAATTTGTGGCACCTAATGGTGGTGTTATGAGAACATCAGTCCTTGGAGCTTACCAATACACTGACCTTGATAAAGTTCAACATAACACATTGCAGATGTGCAAAGTTACTCATGCAGACCCAAGGTAAGTGTGACATAAAAGAATTGTATACAGTATAATATCAAATTTTCTGAGTGTCCTTACTGAAAACTTTATCTGATAAGTTTGTACGTACCATGTTCGTTGAGGTAATGCTATTATTTTCTTGTCATTTCACAGGTGCCAAGCATCTACTGTTGCTATGACAACCGCTATATCTCTCATGCTTAATCGGGAAGAAAGACATTGCCGAAAAGATGGTTCATTGGATATTGAAGTGATCATAAAAGAGGCATATGAGAGAGCAAAATCTTTGATAGAGAATCGAAAGCAGGTGAAACATTGTTTCAGTTCAGATATAACTAATGTTGCTTTAATGGCTTTTGATCATTCCCAATGGGCAAAATGGTAAAAACGTCACTGTGATGAAGTGTGTATATTTGTATGGAAATGCACTCCTTCGATTTTTCAACAATTTTGCCCACTGCATGTTCAGATGATTTAAGCTAAAATCATGAAGTCGAAACCAAGTTAAGCCTTCATTAATGCTTGAACTTTTAATCTGAAATGAAATGTTTTGCATTCTTTGTCCTGAATTTTTCCTATGTGATTCTGTTTACAGTAAAAAGTAGACCAAACTAACATTATTTCATTCATAGAGGAAAGAATTCAAGAAGCATATGTTTGCTAGCAAACTAGCTTCTCTTGATTTGTGTGAGAATAAGAAAATTGGTTATACACTCAAATGTGTAGGTGCTGGCTTCTGGGCTTTACGGCAGTCAAATTTCAGGGATGCTTTGCAGAAGCTGACAATGGAGGTATTTTATGTTTTCATTCCTCTAATCAAGATTTTGTAGATTCATCATCGTTGTCATCATTGTCATCATACCTGGCTTTTCTTTGCATGGGTTGGATGAACTCTGATAAATGCCTTCCAGGCAACCTTTTGTCTTTTCTTACAACTTCACTACAAGACTTTCTAGGCTGAATGGTATTCTCTGCTTTCTAACAAACTCCATGACTAGTTCATCACATTGCTCTAGTACAGATTCTTTTGCTGTTGCAAACTGTTTTTGTGCACAACACTTTACATTTAAATGATCTTCTTTAAAGCTACCTTTAAACCACTACAATGCTCATATACTCAAAATGTGGGGAACTTACAATGGATAGAATTCTCCTTTTCTGCAGATAGCACAAAGATACTTTTCTTCTACTCTGCCCACTAATCACCGCGTTCTTCTTTTCCATATATCTAACTTTTCAATGAAGCCTCCAAATGATCCGTTAACAAGAGCTAAATAATCAACATGAAGCAATTTTCTTAACACTATGGGTGAATAGCAAGTATAGTTTATAGATGAACAGCCATGCATTACTGATAGTACCAGTACTTTCATACAGAAAGTATGATATCTCTCACATCCTTGCCGATTTGGGCTATTTAGGCTGGTGATGCAGATACGAATGGTGCTGTGGCAGGTGCTCTGCTCGGATGTAAACTCGGTGCCAAAAATCTACCATTATCATGGTTGGATGGTCTATTGTATAAGGAATGGCTGGACAAAATCATAGACAGGTGAATTGCTATTATATAATGCTTTACTATAGATGGCCACATCATTAGAGCTCAGTTTTGTTATGGAACCTGTAAACTGCCTCAACTGAAAGCCCCCAATATGAGAATTTGACCAGCCATTATGTAAAAAATAACATGTTTTGACAGAGAAGAAGCACTTAATATCAAACAATCGCATCCATTGCTGAACAGTGGTCTAATGGCCTCCAAGGAATTGAGTCTATTTTAAATTCGTCAGCGGAACAGTTTTTTTTTTTTTACTTACTCTGATGATGATGTCGAAATATTAGATACAAATCTTAAATATACTTGTTTTGTTGCTTTAATTCTGATATGAATATGCTTTCATACGATATTTCTTTAAGTTATCATATGGTCCAAGATTTTGACAGAGAAAACTGTAACTATATAAGAACAAGTTTCTTTACTGGTGAATGACCTATCATGATTGAAATGCCAATTATTATGTTTTGTATCTTGTAGATTTTTGACATTGGTTATACCAGATTATCAAAGAAAGTTTCCCGAAAGTGAAAAAGCAGAATAGAGCTCCTTGTCGGCAAAATTGTGTAAAAGTCACTACGACAAAGTGCATCTTCATTGAACTAGTGTGACTGTGGAAATATACTCCTTCGTAGTGGTTTTTCCAACAATTTTTGGACTCTATTAATATAATATTTAAGTGTACTCATGGAATATTATCTTTATTCATTCAAATTTTCTTATGTTAATATAATTTTATTTGAAAACAATAAACTGTTATAAATAGAAGTGAGGATTTCGAAGTGTTGATGTCAGTAGCGGGAATCCGTCAGTAAAACAATAAGTCGTCTGCAACAAGAATAAGTCAAGCAAAATAATTGCCTCCCTCGTGGAGGTTCTCTTCTAGAAAACTGTTATCTCATGCCCTTTATAGCAGTTTGTTATCTTTTGGAATATCATAATGCTAAGTTAAACTTTATTATGATAATCTATTAAAACTATTTTCTGTGCATTCTTTACTATTTATTTAGAAAAATTAGAAAAAGGGACTGTAAATGAAATGATTGCATGTAGAAGTACATTGTCAAATTTGTTAAGTTGTCATTCAATAGCTATATAGGTTTGTATAATGATGATTTTGGTTATAATAAAGAGATGTTGGTTTTGGAATGCATTTCAAAGTACCAAAGAAAAAGTTGTGTTCCACAATCTACAGAGATCATAGAACAATCTTTTATCTGTCCTAATCTAATTGTTTTGAAAGCTATTGCAAATATTGTCACATGATCTGACATTATAAACGTTTCAATTGGTATTTTCAGTAGCAATTAAGTTCTTCTAAAGAGTCTTCTAAAGAGTCAAAGTTTTTTAAAAATGATTTGTGTGTTTCTCAGCTATAGCTATTCAATATAATATTCAATAATCTAATGATGTTATGTACCATTTAATTAAATTACTGACTACTTGTTCATTCTTGTTTACGAAGGCTTATCAATGTTGTATAAAAAGCACTTTGTTGCTTTCTTTTTTGGTTTTGTCTTTTTAATATTTTGTGATTTTGAAATTGTGAGATTTGAAAAGTGAATTTGTATTGATATAAATAGAAAAGTCTCACACTGCAAAAACAATTCTGTCGGACAAGTGGAATCCCATGTCAATGGTCAATGGGTCAATATTTTATGAGGGATTATCTTTTTCTTTCACTTTGTAAATTATGTTTTTATACGTAGCTTTTTTATTATTTTTTTTGCATATAGCTTTTTTATTTTTATGCCTAGCTTTTGTTGAACACATTTTTTTTATCCACTACAATTTATATTCTCTACCCAATACCGAAGCCATTATGATTACTTTTTATCAAGAAAAATCATTGAAATTAAGTGATTCTTATAATCAATTACCATCAAAGCAGTTAAAAATTGAATTAGCTGGCATTTTTGTAATCCCACGCTGTACCGATGGTGTTCTTTACATTAATTTGTTTGTATCAGCAAAATGAAGTTACTTCCTTCATTATTTTGTGACAACATAATTACGTAGTAATGGCTGTGAAATTGATGATAAAACATTTTTTATAAAAGGAAAACAAACGGTTGTCTTTTGTTATTTCTAATTTTTTTTTTTGTTTATGTTGATAATGTCGTCATAGTCCAAAGTTCTTTTTCTGTCCTGCTATTTAGATATAATTTGAGAATTAAGTGTCTGTACATCTCGCTTTTCATGACAGTTGGATGTATGTTGATTGTGTTCGAGTTCTTGTTTTGTTGCTAAAAACAAAAATAATACTTGATGTTTAATTTTGTAATGAATTTCAAGAAAGGCTAGTGATAAAGGATGTTTGTATCATTGCACACGTGTTTCAAAGCCATTTCTGTCCATGTAGCCATATTTTCTGAAAATTAGCTGGTTACAGTGAATCAACTATCTTTGGTAAAATAAATACCAAGAAGACGATGTTTTTATTGTACCTTTACATTTTTCTTTTTCAATTTAAATCATATGTTAGTAATGATTTTGGCAGTACTATAACTAACAAGATAGAATTTGTCAGAATTGGTGTGAGTGTTATTTGATTGTTGATTGTTTTCGAATGACAAATCTATTTTGTGAAAATTCTTTGTGGTTTCCTTGTATGTGAGTATTGATAAAAAATTATGTTTTTTAATAGACCTTTTCTTAACAAAACCTAGATAAGGTTTCATGTGATCTTTAATATTGACACTTTGCAAAAATTTCCACAATAATTTTAGCTGTCGACCTGTCAAAAGTTTTAAAGAAAACTATATTTTAAACGTATGAGTATAATGAAAACTTGAGTAACAAACAATTTAAGACCAACTATGTACAAGGAAATGTTTTGTTGGTTTTGAGGAACGATGTTGTGTTTGACAAGTTAGTTCAGATAATTTAAAAACGTTTAACTATGATTGTTACTTCATACTTTCCTGGAATATTTGAATTCTAAGGAATTACTTTTACTTTTTTTCTGTCGAAAATCATGACTGGGAATAGTTTAAGAATTCATTTTGTTTGTTTATGACATGTATGAACATCAAGTTTATTTGAAATTTATAATTTTTTTTTTCTTGTAAAGTTTACATTTAGCTTTTGTGTAATTGAAACCCTGAGTAAACATCAAAGTTTACTTTCCTATTTATAAATTCTTCTAAAAGAGCAGCAAAATTTCTGACATGGAAGTACAAAAAGCCACTTCATACGAAGATTAATTCTTTCCTGGATCTGCCAACTACATGTGAAAATCTGAATATTAAAACAAACAGTTTTTGTTTGAAGTTATCTTCTAGTTCTGTATCCACATTGTGTTAACGTGTTTTAATATAAAACCAAGTGGAATTTTCTTTCAACTGACAAAATCAAAATGTTTTTTTTTTCATTTTTGTATGATTATCATGAGTTTATCACACTTGAACACATTTTGCTTACACACAGCCACTGCCTGTGTCTCAACTTGTGAAGGTGTATCATATTATGTTGTGAACAATACTTTTGTTGTCGTTTTTCGTGTGTCTCAAGTTTTTTGACAGTTATGTAAATGTTTCAAACAAAAGAGGAACAAAATGAAAGTAAACATTTCATTTTTGGTACTTTGAACTTTCAATGTCATACGGCACATTCGTGCAATTCTCTTTTAGAACAAGAAAATATTATAACACGACAAACATAACCCACAAGATTCTTTTCAGAATTGGATTGCTTTATAACATTTTTTTCTACATATATATTCAAACATCATGCGTAAAGATTCAAGCTCCAAACATGTAAGTCAGATTGTTTTCGTTTTTATTGTGTTTTTATGTATTTTCGCAATTGTGGGATAATACCAAAATGTTTCATGGTTAATCCAAGACTGAAATGTCCTTGAATTCATCATGCTGATCCCTAGATCAACAAAATGATATGGTGTTTGATTTTAAGTTTCCTTAAGTAATGTATGAGCTTGTTATTTGGCTTATGATCTAGACGTTATCTTTTTCTCAGAACCGTGTCCAGCCTATTGGTTCCTACATTTGATGCTTTTACAGTTGATAAATTAATAAACACAAACAAGGGAGTAGTGTTAGGAAATACAATGCAAATAGTGTTATTTGTTTTTTGTTTGTAGGCACCTCGCGAACCAGAAGATGACTTTGGGGACACAGGAGATTTGAAATTGTTAAAAGAACAGGGCATCAACTATCCGACCTCTAAAAGAAATGAGCTGCCATCAACTAGAGATAAATACCATTTCAGTTTAATAGCGTAAGTAACTTAGTTGATAATCAAAGTCGTGATGTTTGTTATTAATTAAAAAAAATCTTACTTGGTAAAATAAAACAAGTTACCATGTACGCCTGTCTTCAATTTTATTGGATTTCTGCGAAAGCAAGAAATACTTTAAAACCGGCTTTGTTTTTCTTTTTTTTTTTCTGCTGTCCAAACCTAGCGGTTTTTTGAAATCTCGTGCGAATGTTTACACGAAGCCAAAGTCAAAGTCACGCATTTCAGTCGAAGAAGAAACTCACAACAAATAACCAACCAAAAGGATCCCAAAGCAGCTTTAGTCAGTAGAATTAGAAGCACATTTCCAAAACTGAAGACGAAGAATAAAATTTGTAGCAGTAATTTATTATTATCTTACATTATATTATTATGATTCAATGGAGATTTTTCGTTTCGTTTTATAAATAGAATGTTTTTGTGACTAATGTCTGAGATTTTTTCTAAAAAAAGATCAATGTTCGTTTCAAATGTGGGATGTAATGTTTTTTAAGCTCATGATGCGTACAGCTCAGCTTAAGTTCCATCTCAGCTCCAAATGTCTGCCTGCTCAGCATCACCTTTTATATCTTTAGCTAATGTTTCACTCTAGCTATATTTTAAGCTTATGTGCTTGTATAATGCTTTGAAATGCAGTATTGTTTTTTGTCGGTGATCAGTAGTTTTTAGGTTATCAATGTCTATAATGGACAGCCTTCCTAATTTTGATATATAATTCGAAACACTTCACATCCTGTAAAAAACATTCAACTTTCAGTTTTGTATTTTTCATGATCAAAATTTGTGTTTACTTTTTTGTTTGAAATTAGTCCATTGGTAATTAGGAAGATTGATAGCAATCTTTAATGTTTGAAGTATGTATATGATATACTCACGTAATTACTTTGAAATCAGAAATGATCAATGTACACTTAACATTATTCTGTATACTTTATTCCAAAATAAAGTAAGTATTTTTCATTCAGATGTTAATAAATATAGGTCTGGTGGTATATATAGTTTAAAGTTTTTGTAGTGTCAATTATGCTTTCATGAAGCTCTGGGGAGTATGTACACTTAATAACTGTAGTGTGATAATTCTTTTCTAACTAAAAAGTTGCAACTTCAGAAGTTTTGAGTCAAAGAGCTATGTGTTTGTATTAGGGGAAAATGTTTCAATGTTTAAGCCTTTCTAGATACGAAAGAATTTTTTTGTTTCTTGTTTGGGTTGTAATACTTTAACATTTTTTTCTCCTCAGCTCTGCACCACTTTTGCTTGATGATTGTTTAGCTAAGATATACTGACAATGCCCCCATTTACGAATGATCTTCCTAATCACGATTGTTAATGAACAATTATGTTGTGTTCAATTTTTACGTGCTGTGTGGACCCGTGTATGTAGTGTTAATGTCGTATTGTATTGTTAGTCACAGTTGATATGTTTCTTTGTAGTTGAACGTTTTTATTTGCTCATGTTATCTGTTGTGAATTTGTTCCTGTTTGTATGTGGCTTGTGTGTGGGTCGAGCGTCAGTATAAAATACGTATTTATTATTATGTTATGTTTGTTGATTTGTTTGTTGATGTTTTTTCTATAATCGCGTTTTGTTTTGTAATGTAGCCCTGATCATCATCCTGGCAAATTGAAATGTTCTGTGTATAAATTCAAATTACTGTACTATTAGTAACACAATTTTGGTAAATTTTGGTATAAATTTATAGAGCATATACTTTTAATGATGAAGATCTTTGATTATTTTTTGTATTTGCAACATTGGGAATTCAGTTTGTATGTAATTAAGAAGATTGGAAGTACATATCAAATGTTTAAAGCATATTACATGATTTTCATACGTAATCACTGTGATATCAGAAAAGATCAATATAAACTTAATCGTATGTTGTATACCCAAAATAAACAATGTTTCATGTCATTCAGATGTATATATGCAATAAAGTTTTACATAGTACACTTTCAGCATGCCTTGTAAAGATCATTCAACCTTTTCGAATTTCTAAAAGAATTTTTATAAACTTTTCTTCTATTGTGTTAGATTAAATTAGGTCATTTTGGGTTGATTGTTATGTCATGCGTATCTTTTATATGTAATTTGTGTATTGTTTATGTAATTATAAAAGTACTTTTTACATTTCTCACTCTCATTCAAACATTCAAAAGAGTCAACATATAATTTCAAATCATTTAGTCATGAAAATTTTCACTGGTAGCACACCTTTGGCCAGCTGTTTGAACATATTTAACTTCAAAATTTCAATAACAAATCTCATTTTAATTTGTGTGTCACAATCCCCACCTGCTGTGTGCAGTCTACACTGAGCAGCAGTCAATGTTGTATTGTATTGTTCAATCATTCAAAATCTTTCAAGTTTCAAGAATGTTATTGTTAGTTTTCCATTTTCATACTTCAGCTGATTTTGCAGAAATCCTTCTGCCCGTAAGGGCATCTTGTTTTTATTTTATTTTATGTTTAATTTTGTTCAGGTTTCTAAGAACGACTATTGGAAAAGATTTGACCAAGGTTCCTATGCCAGTCTGCTTCAATGAACCACTATCTTTCCTCCAGGTATACTACTTAAGTATCTGGTGATACATAGATTGGTTGCATAGTATTTTCTCTTTGATTCTTGTGCTACGGTTACTACCTAAGTGATATTGTCTTCTGGTTATCATTGGTGTGAGCTAACTAAAGGAAAATTAACCCCATTCACTCAAAACATAATGTTACATAATTCACTCAATTTCGGAATGAAATTTACTAAATGATACTGATACTGAGTTAGTTACTTGTATGAGCCATGAAAGTGTGCTTTAAGAATTCGATATTCGATTGCTGCGCTTACGACTAGTCATTTTGTATTTTTTAAGAGAAAACTGCCGTATTTTTTGAAAGTTTTACTTATTGAGGTATCTGCTCTTCTGACATGGTAGGGATTTGCTATGGCAGATTAAAATGTCCAAGAAGTGGCATCTTGTGATAGGTCCGCCTACTTGGCGCTCCACTTTGCAAAGACTTACGCTGTCGCAATGTGTCCCTTGTCGTTGACAAAACTGCAAATCGATGTTTTTTTTAGAGACTTACTGAAGATATAGAATACGCTGATCTGCTGAATAAGGCAGCCGGTTAGTCTTCAATAAACGTGTATTTTGCTTCGTAATATTGTTTTTCTTGTTGTTGTTTCACATGTTTAAAATTCTCTTTCAGATTGCCATTGTCCCGTTGACAGAGTTGCTTACGTAGCGGCTTTTGCTTCATCTAATTACGCCAACGTACCAGGGCGGTAAGTATATCCGGATTTATTTTTAACTCCTCTGTATAATCATTGCTAAGCTGACTTGCATTTTTCGACCGGGTTGCAGCTGATAAGTCCTCAATACTCCCGTAATATTTTGCTCTTATTTGACAGATTCTGGAAACCCTTCAATCCACTGCTTGGAGAAACGTTCGAATTCCACCATGAAGAACATGGCTACTCAGTAATAGCAGAACAGGTAGGAAACGAAAATATTGTGTTAGATTTTTTAGTGCCATCCACTCTGGGTTCATCAACGAAACAAGATGGAACAAGAAGAAATTATGAGAATAATATGTAACAAGCCTTATACTCCAAACGTTTTCCGTTGTCACAGACCTTTGGTTTTATTTATCTGTGCTTTTGTATGTAGGTATCACATCATCCACCTGTTAGTGCAATTCACATTGAATCTGAAAAATGGATGTTCTGGCAAGAATACAGACTCGATACGAAATTTAGAGGAATAGTACGAACACTTCTTTGTATATAATACTGATTGTTACTGCTTTTCTTGCTTGTCAATTTATTTGTTGCTTGCGGAATCGCAACAAGGCATCATTGAGTATTAACATCTTTCCAGTGACAATACCAGCGTTGCTGTGTAATTCGATGAAAGGGCTTCCCGTATCTGAGGAGGAAGTCGTCGTGCATAAGAACAGTACGAATAAGTCGACTGTTTCCTAATAGCGTTTCGGCATGAACTTTCCATGAAGCTTATGCTTTCTTTCATTTTTTCAGTATGTCAAGGTCTGTCCGACTGGTACGGTTCATTTAAAATTCAAGTCTGACAACAGTCACTTCTCGTGGAAGAAACCCACCACCACTATCCATAACATCGTCTTCGGTTCACTGTGGGTCGACCATGTAAGTTAGTCTGTGTTCTTACTTTAGTATGTTCACATGCTATTTCTTCACGAAACTCTAACTCAGCAGACTGTTGTTTTTTTACTTCGTGTTCTACAAGAGACTTCTATGACGATTCATCATCACAATGATGAAGCTGTAGGTTCGTTGGGACGTCACAGTGACGATGTTACGATACAGTGACGATGTTACGTTATAGTGACGATGTTACGTTATAGTGACAATGTTACAGTGATGATGCTTCTTCTTATGTTTAGGATGGTGCTATTGAAATCACCAGTAACCAGACGAAAGAATCGGCCGTTGTATATTTCCGACCGTATAAAAAAGTTTCCAAAGATTTTATGAAATTAACCGGTGAGAAACATTTTTATTGTTCATACAGTTTGGCCAACTTCGTCTCTCTTACATAAGTTTCAAGTTGAAACTTGTCTTTACGCCCGAACGAGGCGGTTTGCCATTAAGAAGAGGAGTTGTATGTTATCGCTTCCAAAAATAGTCGGTTAAAATTTTGCCCGCTTAAAAATTTGGTCACCAATTCGCATTCCACCACACATTCCACCAACTTCACGCTAGCACCAACTGTTCTGCGTAATGGAAAGCGGCCTTGAAGAAGCTAATACTGCGAATTTCTAGTCTATGCAACGAGATGACGAAATTAAGCTTGGTCTCCACTAGGCGCATAAGTGCGAAAAAGTGCGCTAATCTTATTGAGCATATTCTAATCGCAATTTTTCGCCTAGTGGAGACACTATACAAAAATCGCTTTTCCCATGCTTTCTTCTTAAAAAAGTTCACGATGAGTGAGGAAAGTGAACTAGAAGATCTTGAAGATATACTGTTATATTTATACTTTCGAAAAAAAACTAAAAGCAAGAAACAAAGAAAACGAAAGGATAAGTATTGGGTGAGAAAAATATACCAGCAACGACAAGAATTAGGATTCTACAATACTTTGTACATGGATTTACAAGCTGATGATAAATGATTTATCGTCGGCATCCTTTGATAGTTTTTCGCCAATATCAAAAAATTTTGTTCTGGGCGAAAAGCGCATCACAGCGTAAAACTACGCATAAGTACGCATAAGTGCGCAAAAGTGCGATTATGGAGTGTCTCCACTAGGCGCAAAAGTGCGATTAGAATATGCTCAATAAGATTAGCGCACTTTTCCGCACTTATGCGCCTAGTGGAGACCAAGCTTTAACAATATAGCAATGTAGAGCATGTTGCGTTTTTTTTCCCAGGAAGCGTGACTGACAGAAATGGTGATATACAGTATCATCTGGAGGGAGACTGGATGGAGAGTTTGCACGCCAGAGCAGTCGAAGGTTTGTCATATAAGTACCCATATGAAATAGCTATTGGATTTATTTGGATTTATTCCCTTTTTTTTCTGTACAGGAACTAGCCGAACTGATTTGCACATGTGGGAGGCAACGCCCAAACCTGATTACGCCCAGCAGTAAGTACAATTCCAATTTTGATGGAAACACGCCCTTCTGTTTATTACTTTAGTGTAATCAAGCCTTTTCTGTTTTCCTTTTCGACAGAATGTTCGGCTTAACGACGTATGCGATGCATTTAAACGAAAAACTTGACGGTATGTTGTCGGTTTATGAACTTCTCTTAATTACAGTGTTGAATTGTTAACCATATGTCTGCAGCACGTTGTTATCCCCCAAACATTTGTTGCCTTACAATCATGATTCTGCACCCCCTTTCGTTTCCATTCTCCTTGTGTTTGATGGCCGGCTGTTGGTCAAAAACTTTGTTTTTAATAAAAACCGACGTTAACAAAACAAGGTCATATCTCAAATGTCAAATCTATTTTTTTTTTTTTTTTTTTTCAGATATAAAATGTCCAACCGATTCGAGGTTTCGTCCTGACCAAAGAATGTTAGAGGAAGGCAAGGTAAGAACATGGCGTGGATTTGTTTGAACAAAATAACTGTGGTGCACGTTGCTGTTCATTACCTGATATCCCAGCGGGCAAACTTGTTGAAAAATCACTGCAAAGGAGTGTAATCACTGCAAAGGAGTGCAATCACTGCAAAGGAGTGCAATCACTGCAAAAGAGTGTAATCACTGCAAAGGAGTGTAATCACTGCAAAGGAGTGCATTTTTGTAGGATGCAGTGACTTTGTGACCATTTTGCCCAGTGGGATCGTATAAGCTGAAACGTCCGTGAGGTCAAAAACGTCAGCTGGTTTTCAAATTTCCGCCATGACATGTTCACAAGTGTACTTCTTTAATGCTACAGTAAGCTCTCGAAAATTCGAACACTCAATTTCTCGAACTCCTCGATAACTCGAACTATTTTGCCAGCCGCTTAACATTCTTAATTAGTATAATTTCAACCTATTTAAACTCTGGGAAACTCGAATTCTCCATAACTCGAACATAACTCGAATTACTTTCCCGGTCCCCCGAGAGTTCGAGTTTTCGAGAGTGGACTGCATCTCGCACTCCATGACAGCATTAAATTAATTTTTGACTAAATATGCCCAGTCGTTAAGACGGAGATGGATATCAAAAGTGGAATTTATATCGCTAGGCATGCATACCTTTATTTGTGAAAATTGGCCTTGATTTTCTTTGGTATCTTGCGAAGAATTGCACAGCCAATTCGATTAGTGTAACATGTGCACTAGGAAATTTATAACCTTAGCCTTACCCTCACTGACCAAGCAAACTTAGCAAGGTTTACACAACAAACTTGTATGCATAAAAGTGTCCCTATATACTTAACCGATCACGCATTGCCATGTCGTTCTTGGATTATTCAGGTAGATGAAGCTGGTGATGAAAAATACAGGCTTGAAGAAAAACAACGTGCAGCGCGGAAAAAGCGTGAACATAATAAAGAGGTCTGGGTTCCAAGGTAAGTAACACCTGAAATTTCTTTTCGTGATTTTTTTGCTTTATTTTTGTGTTCTGATCGAAGATTTTTTAGCATATTTTCCCTTTATCCATAGCGCCACATGCATCGATCTTAAAGTTTTTTAAGCGTCCTCAAATCCAATCTATCTCGATGTATTGATCGGCCTGTTTTCAGTTTTGTTTTTTTTTTGTTCTCTTTCGTAGGTGGTTCACACTCCACAAAGACAAAGATACTGGTATCCTGTCGCATGTATACAAAGGCGGTTACTGGAAAGCCAAAGTAGAAAATAATTATTCGAAATCACCTGATATATTTTAAATGACTTTTTGGGCGTAATTTTTTGACAAAGATAAAAAATATTTTGATAGACGCAATTTGACAAGACTGAAAGCCAAAGAAATGAAGTATTGTAAATATTTGGATCTGACGAGATTTGGTGTTTTTTGTAAATTTTTCTGTATTTGGAAGTATCCCACGATACATGAGATGGTTTGGCAGATTAGATTGCACCTAGCTTGCCTTCTGCCTTTTGTGGGACTGGGTAGGAATTGTATTCACTATGACAACGACCCTTATACGATGTAAATCTCAAAATGAACGAGTATTGAAACAAGATCTATCCACTTGGCCTTCAATTGGTATAGGTTCAGCTCCCGTCATAGTATGCCATCAGGCCGTCATAGTATGCCATCAGGCCGTCATAGTATGCCATCAGGTTGTGAGCTTGAAATCTTTTATTGTTTTTTTTTTTGTGCATAGAAATATTCATGGTAGGATTGTATATTTATTTCAAAATCTTATTATCGCAGCATTTCATCGCCGAAAGTGAGTTAGTTTGTCACCATGACACAATTTCTGTTTTCAACGTCCGAAGTTATCTTTGAACTATTCATTATCATCTATCAATAAGGTTGACACCAGGAACTTATAAACATCCTGTGAGATGGACTGATGTGAGGAGATCATAACATAACGTAAGATTTTATATGAAATCCTTAAACACCGAATCGTGTAAAAATTGACACAAGTATTGGCGCTCTTTTCGAGAGGTTTACATAACTTCCCATAAAGGTTTGGTCAACAGAGTTATTCGTTTGATGTCAACTTTGCTTTAGGATAAGTTAAACACCATACAGTATACATTAAGAACCAAAAATTTCGGCCACTTTTTTTTCGGCGAGATTTTGGTCACTTCGGCGGAATTTTTTTCTACTATTACCACTATTACTTAAATGATCCTTTCGAAATGGTTTCTTGTAGCCTTGGATTTTGAATCGTTCAGTGGAGAAGGTTCCATCAAGTTTTGTTTCTGCAAATGTCATAATATCAGACATATTTCCAATAGATATAGATAACTTAATTTCGAAATATCCAAATTTTAAGCAGGGAAGTGCAAAAACTTGCGTTTAAGAAAATATTTCAAGTTTAGTATTCTACTTGTGCAACACGATCTGTTGTTCCTAAATTTAAAGCCGCTTGGCTTGCAGACTTCAGGACGAGTCACAATATTGACACTAATCCACTCTCAACAATGGAAATAGTTACATGATATTTATTAGGTTTAAAAGTAATATTGATTGCTGAAAGGAACAATTGGACCAAAAAGAAGCATTCCATCGACCCTTAAAACTCCAAAAATAAAAAAAAGAATAAAATCCAAAAATTTCGGCGGGACAAAATTTCGGCGACAATTTTCGCCGAAATTTTGTCCCGCCGAAATTTGGTTCTTAATGTATGCACGATTTGTCCTTTGTCTTGGCTGTTCGGGGTCACAGTTCAGTCACCAGACTGTATGATATAAGTGAATATTACATTTTTTTTGTTATTTTTGATCTTTTTTCAACGTCAAACATCGTATGAAGCTATCGTTCTTATATGGAATAGCAGGAGATGGCGCTCCATATGATCATGCTGAACAAAAAACCCTGAAATACCGTTGATGACAGGAAATGTTAATAAACTGATATACCTCATCGGCCCTTTTTACGCCGGCCCTAAATGGCGTTATTTTTTCGGTGTGGCGTTATTCGGGCCGGCGTTAAAAGGGCTGGCGTAAAAAGGGCCGTTTTTTTAAACATTTTAGGAAAAAGTGGCGTTATTTTTAAATCTTTATTTTTACCCAATAAACGGTATTGATGCACTTTACCGACGCAAACAATGCCGTTGGAATAAAAAAGGAAGACTTGGTGAAAAAGCAACTAAAAAAAACTTTCACCGTTAGAAGAGTTAGTCGAAGGAACATTTTCAGAAGCTATGCCCGAAAAAGAAAGTCAAGAGCAAGAACAGGCGTAATAAGGACCGCCGAAAAAGGGGCCGGTGTTGAAAAAGGGCCGGCGTAATAAGGGCCAATAAGGTAGGACGACGGAGACATGTTTCAGCGGAAATAATAAAACACGGCCAAACTAAGAAATCTGGTAACGAAGTCGATATCTACCGATCAAGCGTACTTGAACATCCAATTGTTTTTACACGTCTGAATGCAGGAATGAGTCCTAAGTTGATGGGGGTATACTATTAAGGGTTGTAATCACCCCTGTCGTTGAAATTACGAGGTCGATATTTTTCAAAATAGAAATATCTCATAGAATTCATCTGTCAAGAATTACATTACAATTATTCCATTACAATAAATTACAAAAAACAATTTACGAAAATATTTATCTATCTAATTATAAATTCAAATTCAAATTTTTTCTAGAATTCATCAACAACAACTCGCCGAGAAAAAAAAAACTTTAAAAGATTTTACCACAAAGATTTGATGAAGAATCGCTCCGCACTGGGAAAGAGGAGGAGGAGGAGGAAAACTTTTATATTTGAAAATAGTCATCAGCGTTCTAAAAAAAAAATTCACAAAACCTTTCCAATTTCATGCAAAATCGACTTGGCCAGGACAACGACTAGATTCTCTAGCAGGCCTTCGCCTGTTTTGGCCGACACCAGATACGACTCAAACATCGACAAATCGTCGGTGGTATGAACTTCGTAAGTAGATAACTGTTTATGCTGACTCAGATCGATCTTGTTCAGAAAAATACTGATGTGAGGATCGAAAACTAGACTCTTTATGTCCTTTATCCAGGGTAACGCGAATTGCGAATAATTAGGGTCAGTAACGTCACTGATCATCACAAATGACGTCACATGTCGGTAGACGTTAACTAATTCTGACATACTGTCAGAGCCAGCAATATCCCACAGCATTAAGTTGATCATTAAGTGATCTTTTGTAGTTGGAAAGATGTGCAACACGTTCTGTCCCAAGTCTACACCAAGTGTGGCCATGTAATACTCGGTAAACCGGTCGTACAAAATCCGGTGAAACACACTTGTCTTTCCAACATTTGGCGGACCGATCAAAACCACTTTAATGGTGAACGTGAGACAAGGCTCGCAAACCCTACTAAATGGATTGGAATTATAAAACGTGCTAGTCTCGGAAAAGCTTTTACGCGACGACGGTGAAAACGACCAATCGACGTCGTCGTGATAATTCAAAAATTCCGTCAGTATTCTCTTAACGTTAGTCAGTTCTGACGACGTCAACTCGCTAATTTTCAGGTTGCCGGCAGCTTGTTTCGAGTGCGGAATTTCACCCTTATGGCTATTATATCCGTCCGCTTCATCGTTCTGAAAAACGTCAGCGTCACTGGGTATTCCCCTATTACGTCTATAACACACGAGATTAGAGGCTCGATAACAGTCTGATCTGCGCATGCAACGTACTAAATTCACAATAAAGAATATGGTCGTCAACAATATACTAACAGTCAGAACGATGATGTCAGCATCCTCGTGATTTTTGAAATAACTGACGATGGGCGTGATCTTCTCAAAACCAAACAGAAGGGTGAACAGGAAACACCCTAGAAATAAGATGATGAAGATGACGTCACAAAAGTATCGGTGCTTTTCCGACGTGAAGGAGGACGACGCGTAAATGCTGGCTTGGTCGGTGGTACTGCCGTGACTGATCTCCACTTGTAAAACATCTTCGGTAGCTGAATCCGTGTCCTCGTTTTGAAACTGCGACATGTTTTTTCACCGAGGACTAACCATGCACCCTTTACAAAAACAAAAAAACCCCAAAATCATAGCCCATAGAAATGATAGTATCTCTCCATAATTACAGAAGACCCTCTATAATTTGAACCTCGAAGGGGAAGACAAAATCGTTCAAATTTTGGAGAGTTCGAGTTATAGAGTGATATTGCTAAATTTTAGCTTGAAGGAACCTGATGCAGTTATAGAGTCCACTGTAATACAAACACCGATCCAAAACATAATCAGCTTATTATAATCATCTTATATGCTGAGAGGGAGAAAGTGTTAATTTATCATGCATGTGTTGAAACAGAGGAGAAACAGCAAAGAATATTGTAGTACTTGACTACACTTCAATTTGTGTGTAAATTCTTACACACAAATTATTTGAACTGTAGTACATACCCATCAAATGTAACAAAGTTCACTCACATGCTTTTTTGAAAATTCAAAAACTGACTTTCAGCATTTTTAAAGCTGTTTCAAATAGTGCACAAAAATGAACTTGTGATTTTTTTAGTTTAGTGCCCCTTTAAGATAATGAGTTATTATATAGAGCTGAGGGTTGCATTATGCTGATGTCTGCAGACAGAACAATTAGGAAATGGTCTGGGAACAAACAGCCACTTATTAGTAACAAAAGCACTCAAACAAAACCACCACAACAATTGGCTCTCTTGTGGAGATTATCTCACAAAAAAAACTGCTGACACTTTTTCTCAACCTTTTTTCCTGGAATTTTTTATAGAAAGGTGGTACAAATTTGAATAAGGGCAAATGGTGCAGAAAGAGGGAGATTTTACTTAAAAGTCAGACTTTCGATAATGTGCTTATGTTCATCTCTAACACATAAGGCCTTGTATACACCAAGAAACTTTTCTATTGCATAAAAACTAAAGAGTCAATTGTTATAGGCAAGTACATACAATATAGAACTTTTCCAAAAAATGAAAGAGTAAACTTTATACATACCTGGAATTCCAAAAGACCTTCAAGTCATTTCACACATCATGCTTGTAAATGTTGTCATTAGCAATTAAGTTAACAGTAAAATACAGTTTCTAAGATCATAAAAATTCAGATTACGTAATAAAATAGAATGGAGCTAGCTGTTTTAAAGGGATCCTGTGATGAAAAATTATTTTTTTGGGACATGATAGAGCTCTAAAAGTTGATTAACAAGCCTTTTTATAGTTTTTGAAAATTTCTTCTCCTTTCGCTAGTATTTCAATTTAAAAATATCAAATTATGCAACACATAATTATGATGTAATAGGAGAGTGTACTGTTGATGTAACTTTTGAACTGCTACTTATTCTTAGTTCATACTTCATCATATCATTACCCTTAGAATTCTTGATCCATTTAATAAAGTTCAAAGATGTTATGTACATTTATATATCAGTTAAAGCAATGAGAAATTTTAACTACTCACTTATTACATCATAATTATGTGTTGCATAAATTAAATCTAAGATCTTGAAATTGAGCTCGAAAACAACAAAGAATTATAAAAAACTGTAAAAAGACTTGTTAATCAACTTTAAGAGCTCTATCATGTCCACAAAAATACTTTTTCATCACAGGATCCCTTTAAATTCAGAAACCTTGTATATATATACCTACCTTATAATGAAAAAGCCTGTTCAGACAATTTTAACCTAAAACTAGTAGGTAGACCAGGTCCAAATTTTCCAAGCAATTTGGATTTCAAAAAAGTTTAATTCAAGTCATATTAAGTCAAACTACTTTACAAAGAGAAAGTTTTGCAAGGAAAAAAAACAGAATTTAGGGATTTAATACTTTCGTGAATGAGTGATTAAATTTATTTGCATAAAATAATCTTTTGTGTTCAACTGGAAAAGTGAATTTTCGCGTGGATTTTTTTCTTAAATATTTTGGAATTTCGACACATTTTCATCACTCCTTATCATATTCCCACTCAGAGTTATCACTTGACGAGGCATTTTCATCACTCTTGCTGTCTCCATTTTGCTTGGCTGTTATAACGTTCATTTCGGAATTTTAACAAATATATAAAACAGAGATTTGTTTACATCAAAAATTTTTCTTTCTAATTAGAAAATGATTTAAGTAGAAAAACATCAAAGGCTACTACGTTCATCATATTCTCACTCAGAGTCATCACTTGACGAGGCATTTTCATCACTCTTGCTGTCTCCATTTTATTTTTGTAGTCAGGTGTGCATTATCAATTAGGGAAACTTTCAATTAAGGAACCCTTACTTAGGAGAATCAACAAATCATCGATAAACCAAAGTAGATTTTCGATTTTAGAGTATATATATATAATATTAATTATCTTGAATATTGGAAACCTTGTGAAACAAGAAAAATAAAATCTCACGCAATTTGAGTAATTTTTCTTTTATGTTTGCAGAAAAAGTATGAAGTGCACCTTGAAAGTGCCTTGAAAATTTTCTTTCAATCAATACCTAGGCCATTTCGTGTGTGGTAAAACTTTTACGAATTCGCATGCAAGTACTTTTATCGCAGGGACTTACTTTCACAAAAATGGCCAAAAATGGCCAAAAACGTGAAACTTTCTCCCCATGAAGTATCTGCAGACCGTCCGTTTCTTATGAAAGTGATTTGGGGAACCAATGATAACAAAAAGGAAAGGAAACGAGACAAGCAGAAAATGCATAAGAAGAAACTAACTTATATCTGAAAAACTGGACGTTTTTGCTTTCTTTTATCTAAATTAGCAGCTACTTGGTTTCTCTCTTTTATATTTCATTCAGCAGCGACAAAAGAGGCTGTATATACATCATGATGCGTGATAGTGTGTGTGACGCATTTTTTTGTGTGTAACTGCTATATATAATAAAAATCTAAAATGCCTATGTCTATGAAGATTTCTTCAATCTGCTGTAACTACCTGATTTGAAATGAATTTTTGTGCCTTGCTAAACGCTACAAACTTTCCCAAAATCACCCAAGGACTTTCTGTTGACTTTGGAATGTTTGTCGGATGGTCCTTTTCCAGAAACTGGGGAACTAAAAACGGAAACTGGGGAACTAAAAACGGAAACGGCTTTTCGGGTTAATTTGGTTTACCCGAAACTTCCAGGTTCAACAACTCTTCGTGTATTTTCTTCTCTTAGGGGTCGGTTACACGTAAAATTTTGGTTTAATTTGGTTTACCCGAAACTTCCAGGTTCAACAACTCTTCGTGTATTTTCTTCTCTTAGGGGTCGGTTACACGTAAAATTTCAAGAGTTCAACCCTATGTCTTAAAGGGGAACTAAACTAAAAAAATTACAAGTTCATTTTTTTGCCCTATTTGAAACAGCTTTAAAAATGATGAAAGTCAGTTTTTGAATTTTCAAAAAATCTTTTTTCGTTCCCGAGATATTGTCATTTAAAGTTTTTCCTCAAAACTTGATCTCCATGGCAACGTGACATCACAATGTTCAAGAAGAAATTGCTGACATACAAATATGTAAATAACTCAAGAAATATAAGTGATGCACTGCTTAAATTTTGTATGTATAGTGACAAACCCGTACAGGTATCAAGTCACTAAAAATAATTGTTGCCATAGTTACCCTGGCTTGTTTCCAGGCCTTTTCTGTTTTTTGCTGACAAAGCTACAAATGGAGATCTACTCAGGTAAGGGAAACGAAATTTTAGAAAATGGGACAGTTTTCACTGGGCATAAGTTAAAGTGAAATTCATCATAGTAATAGTTTTGGATGATGTTATTATAGCTTTGTCAGCAAAAATTGACAGAGAGCTGGAACTGAGTCGGGGTAACAGTGGCAATAAATTTCTTTGCTGTTTTCACAACTGCAGTTATTTACCACTCTACATGCAATGTTCTAACAATAAATCATTAAAACATTCTGAGTTATTCACATATTTATATGTCAGCAATATCTTCTTGAACGTTGTGATGTCACGTTGCCATGGAGATCATGTTTCGGGAAAAAACTTTAAACGGCAATATCTCAAGAACGAAAAAAGATTTTTTGAAAATTCAAAAACTGACTTTCATCATTTTTAAAGCTGTTTCAAATAGGGCAAAAAAATGAACTTGTAATTTTTTTAGTTTAGTTCTCCTTTAAGAAAACCCTATGAGTGTATACACGTTGTGCCCGAGGTGAAATTTCACCCCGGGCTTATTTCACCCCTGTCTTAAGCATAGGGGTGAAAATTCACCTCGGGGCGAAATGCGCATGATTTTAACGTGTATACACAAAATTATTTTCAATCCGGGTTTAAAATATGCGTAACTCACTTTTTATGCTGAAATTGTAAAAAAAACATGTTTAGATCTTGGATTCGTATGTTTTTTTTACGAGCACGCTGCTGTTAGAAGCAAGATGGCAGAGTTCAGAAAAAATTTAATCAAGTATGTTAATTCTTTGTAATACAATACTGTAATAAACATTTATGTAATTTGCAATAAAGTAACAAAATAATAATTTATTTCGTTATTTTTTATAGTGACTATTGCAGTGACAATGAATCAGATTCATCTAGCTCCCCATTACCACCTCCTAAAAAGTTTAAAAACACAATAAAAAAACAACCAAGCAAGGGTACAAGCAGCCAAAGATTTCGCTGGAGTATAGAAATGCAAGAGGACCTCCTAAAGTGTTTGGCAGAGACAAAGACGAACTATGAATTTAAAGGACTAGCTTTCGAAGCAGATCTAGTGCGTCTTTATTCTGATGTACGTACTCTCATGGCCACTAAATATGAAAATGGCGAGTTTGGGCCAATTTCCACCAGCCAAATTGATCAGGATCTAAGTACTGATGAGTTATCAGATGCTAAGGTGAGGTTAGGAGAAGAAAAGAAAGCAGTGAAAATAGGCTATGACCGTGTAAAGCAGAAAGTGAAAGACATCAGGCAAGATTATAGGAAGGCAGTGACGGAAGGTAGAAGATCGGGGAGTGGAAAAGTAGTATGTGATAATTGGGAAATATTGAAGAATATATGGGGTGGCTCACCGGCAACAAAGACTATTAATAATGCAATGGACTCGTTAGAATTTGGTGAGGCTTTGCATTTGCCAGAAGAGACTTTACCTGACGATTACGAGGAAAGGCCATTTCAAAGAGAGGAAAATCCGATATTAGAAGAAATAGAGGACGACAATAGGTCTGAGGAGAGCTTTTCAAGCAATTCCCAAGGCAAAAAAGCTCCAACTGCTACTTACGTAGACAACAAAAGAAAACTTTTGGAAAAAAACCTATCTGCTAGTCAGCGAGATCAAGTGTATTTGAACCTAGCCAAGGATGACCTGAAGTTAAAGCAGTCAATGCTGGAATCCTTGACTGAAGCCACAAAAGAAACAAATAAAGTTTTTGGGCAAATTTCAACGTCAATTGAAAAAGTTGGAGAATCAATTGGGAATGGTTTGGCACTACTTGCCCAAGCCTTAAGTGGAATGCAAACTCCCCAACCTCCACCTCAGCCACCTTCACCATTCGATTATCAATACCGCCCCCACCCTATGCAATTCAATTTGAACCGAAACCATCAATATCACAGTCCCAATTATGAATCATCTTACAGTTTTGTTGTAGAATCAAGCCCTCAAGGATCCAAAGAAAAAAACTATGAAACATTGTAAATGATTTTATTTTTACTTTGAGAACAAATAGTTTCCAGAAGATTACAAATACTCCTTAAAATAGTCCGTAATTGTGTCTCTAACTTTTTTACCCAGTGCAGTGTTATACGTATTGATTCTGTCAGCCTTTAAATTCCCCAATCTTTCATCTCTGATTATTTTTTCAACCATTGTTAAATCGACATCTGCTTTTTGTTTTTCACAAAAATTATGTAAAACAAAACAAGAAAAAATAATAGGCGGTAATCTTTCTGTAGGAATATCCATTGGTCTCAATAATATTCTCCACCTTGCCGTCAGCCTCCCAAATGCGCATTCTATCTGATTTCTTGCACCTCGTAACATCTGATTAAATATAACTTGTTCGTTTGTGGAGCAAGTATCGTATTCTTTCATTACGTGAGGAAGAAGCGGGTAAGCTGGATCGCCTAACAAAAGTTGTGGAACGCATTCTCGCCCAGGCAAAAGTTCTTTGTGGAACAATTTGAATTTATTATTCTCTGTGAAGTTTCTTTGAATGTTACAATTAGCAAACACGCGGGCGTCATGAACACTGCCAGGCCACTTGATTTCAACATTCGTAAATTGGCCGTACGCGTTGCATATAGCCTGGCAATTGAGCGAGTAATACATTTTATATGAAAAGTAATCATGTGCGTTTTCAATGGGTTGCTTGATAGGTATATGTGTACCATCGACGCAACCAATAGTTTGTGGGAAACCAAATCTCATAAGAAATTGCGATATTGTCTTTGTTACGTCTTCTTTCTCTGTAGGAAACTTTATAAGTTCTGGGCCAAGGTCCTTGGAAATTATTCCACATATTTCATATACAACTTGACCTACAGTACATCTGGCTATACCGAATGCATTGGCAATCATCTTCATGGAACCTTGATCTTTTAGGTAGTATAGTGTAACTGCTACCCTTTTTTCCAAACCAATGATATCTTTGCGAACTTTCGACGATCTTTGCTTTGCATAAGGGCGAACAAGTGAAACCAACTTCATAAAGTCAGTTCTAGACATTCGGAAATTTTTATTCCATTCTTCATTGTTCATTTTTCCAGAATACAAATTTTGCCACCATTTGTCTGTCCTACCAGGCTGAACCCAAACGGATCGTTTTCTTCGCAAATACCTTGAATAAAAGGCTTATAATATACTTATAAAAAATAAAAATAAAACAAAAATATGGTCGACTTTTGCCAGCCAAGAAAAATGGTTAAGTTAACGTAATATTAACCTATTTTTGTTATTACAACAAGGTTATTCTAACAGGATGCGATCATCAAAGTTTGCGGTCAACAATTTGCTATTTTTGTCTGGGATAAGCCAGAAAATGTCGTTACAGCCTCGTTCTTTTAAACGCAAATAACAGACTTTTAACCAAAAGATGGCATGATCACATCTTGTTACATTAAGACACTCACAAGCAACTAGATTTAAAAATATAATGATAACTACCTCAATCTCATTTGTCGATATCTTGCCATGGCGGTATTCCTAGCTGTCAAAATCTCAAGCCGCATCGTTTCTAATCGCCTCTGTTGGTTCAATATTTGAATTAGTAACAACGAATAGAGTTGCAATAGAAGAATACTAATTGCCAGAATAGCTGACAAACTCGACAAAAATATTGTTAATTTCTTCTTATTGACAGCCATTTCGTTACTTCAACAAACACACTCGTAGAAAGAACGTAACCTTTGGTCTGTGTGCCGAATGGTCATGCGGCAAAGATAAATATTGCCGAGGCGAAAGTTCACAAATTTCACCCCGGCTTTTAGCTTACGTGTATCGTAAAAACATTTGAACCCGGGCGAAATTTCGCCCCGGGGCAGTTTTCACCCCGCCTACGTGTAACCGACCCCTTAGGGCTTTTCCTTCATGTTGCATACGTTGCCTTTTGTTATGTTGTTTTTAAACATTTCGTAGACGGAATTCTTAAACTATGAAGCCATAATTTCTGGTACCGTGAGATGTTCTCTGAAAATAATCGTTGAACTTTTCACATATAGGCACTTTCGAACGAGTATAAACTGCGCGTTTTTTTATTTCATTCTCCAGGTGTTTGATTTGAGCCAATGATTGTTGTAGCCAATTTATCGATTGATTGAATTTGTTTATTTGCGTTTGATTAAATGTAATGCAAATAAACAAACTTCAATCAATTATTTGGTTTGAAAGGTTTTTTTGCTTTTGTTTAATTGAATGATGGGTCATCAAACACGAACAAAAACGCAAAGACAAGGTCTGTTTTCTCGTAAACACCACATTTTAAGACACAGTGGTGAGTAGAGGGAGGCATTTGTTTGAGAGTGGCGGTCATTAAAAATCACTTCTATATCAAAATAAGTGTTTTGATGGAAGTGGGGCGTTAATTAAAGAGCTGCGCGTTCATTATTGTTATTATTTACGAATTTTTACATACAGAGGATGATCATTCAAAAATTAGCAATATATTCATATTTACAAAAAACATCAGAGCAGGAGGAGGGAGACGTTTATTTAGAGGAAAATCAATACGGTAAAAAAGCATTCACATATCGCGCAACACATTTTTCTAAGGCAGAATATTTTAATAACATCACTTAAGTTAAGTCAAGTTAAAAGCAATAAAAGGTATGGCGCGCCAAACGTGACATTAATACTTTGTCTAGAAAATTTAGACTTTGTCGCCTGTGATTTAATACTTTCTCTAGAAATGCACTTTCTTTGGAAATATAGAACTAAAAAAATACATATAATACTTTCTTGATTATAATAAAAACAATCAGCTCTGTTTATAACTTTTTCAAGTATTTTATTTAACTTTTACGAATAACACTAAAAAGATACATGGATCACGTGGATGGACCAAAGTCTATCCACGTGATTGTTTTGTCTCGCTCTCCCGCGAAGAAGGAATTTAGCTGATTTATGAAGAAGTAAAAAGAAGAAAAATGGCAGCTTCGCTTTTTTGCCAGAGCTGAATCAAACAATCACCAAATTTGAAAGCTTTAAGGAAACTGGCGATGAGCATATTAACTACACGCTTTTTTTTTTATAAGAATGGTGTAAATCCATTTCATCATGGATATTCTTAACTTTTTGGTCGAAATCATCATATAATATTCTTAACATATTCTTAAGGTTAATTTTTAGATTTTACCAGTCATAGTCTCAAAATCATCGAAAAGTAATGTAAAAACAGAAGACTTTCTTATGTGTATGCATAAAAAACAAAAGCTAAATCAGCTAAATCAGCTCGAGAAGGCTTTAGATGCATTTGAAAATATATTCATAAAAAAAAAAAAAAAAAATGAAAATTTTCATGATGGCAATATTCTTACGATATTCTTAATTTTTTGGCCATTTTCATCATGGACATTCTTATAAAGTGTATTCTTATAAAAAAAAAAGCGTGTATGCGATGAGCAATTAATGGAAAACTTAGCAGAGAAGCATCTGCCTTGTTACTTGTCACAGAAAGTTTCGAGCTTTCATTGTGAGCTGCAGGGGATTCATTTTGATGATGGGTTGTTACTTACTAGATGATTTTAGAGAAATTAGACGAAATTTTATACTGACCCTACGTAATTTCAATGTTATGTTTATTGATGGGCTTCAAGCCTTCAAGTTTACAGTACTCCTGCTTATTCGCCATATTTAAAAAAAATATCAACACGCACGTGCGTAGACTCGGCTATCTGGATAAACGAGGTAGCCTGGTCCATTACGTCATCTAGCAGCCCATTGAAAGTCTTATAAAAATGTTGAAAGTCTTATGAAAATGTTGAAAGTTTTATTAGAGTCTTCGTCATAGAATACGATTATCAAAAAGAAAGTGCTATTTATCTGTGTTTTAATTCAATTATTATTGAAATAGGTGAAATTTGTTTTACAAAAGGCAAAAAAATTGAAAGAAAGTGTTAAATTTCTATGAAAGTATTATTTTCTTGACAAAGTATTATTGTCATGTTCGGCGCGCCATAAAAAGGTATCATCATATATGTGGAATTCAGATGGTCGGGCGGTAGGCGCGAGGAAAAAACATAGTGGCATGGCATAATTATCTTTACCACTATCACACTCGAATAAGCATAGTTAGAGTAATCATAAACTCGATAGAAATTAGAATTGTAAGACGCTAACAACTATTTCTATGAGCAACGCTCTCGACGACCATTGCTTGACCGAAATCAACGGAATTTGAACACAGCAACAAAATCACGATAGGGAGTATTGTAACATAACACATATGAAACATACTTCTTTCCAATTCTTACCTCATTAACCCAAACCCCTAACATACACAAGAATAACAACAAATTTCTGAGCATTTTGGTATGTTCTGGTAACAGCATATCGCGCGGCAAAGCCGTACATTGAAGTCCACATTAGTGTGTACAAAGCAATAACCTTCCATGTCGAGACTACACCGAACAACAAAGGTAACTGATAGAATCTGGGCTAAAAAACCCTGGACCCTGATATTGTCAAAGAAGAGTCGCAGGGAAAAACCGTGATCCTATAGATAACTTTGATTGGATGAAGACCGGCTTAAACTTACTCCACCTTAACATCGATTTTCTTCCTCTCCGATTGATGTCCGCCGATAGACCAATTCGATGTGACATAAAATAAAAAGAATAAAATAATGAGCTAAATTTACAGAACACTTGCCGCATACGATATGACAAAACCGAGAACGATACTACATCGTTCCTCCCTTTCACATCGTTCCTCCCATGCTAAGCGCATGCGCTAACATATATAACAAACTACATATCGTCCAGAACTGTGAAAGAAACTGTATTTCCGCCTTATCTGTGAAATGGCGGAAATATCGCTTCATAAAAATAGGACCATCGCTCATTATGTTCACAGCGGTGAAGGAGGAGTTTAGAATATTATTCTCAATGAAAATCCTCTCCCTCGCAGTGACTTATGACGTTTTTCCCCATTGAGGTAGATATCGTTGTTATATATATCTGGGAATCAAAACAAACAACTATGAGAGAAATATCATCGATCAAAGATAGCTGACTGATTGATTAAAATTTCCCCAATGATTTTTTTTGCGTGCTCATGTGAGACAGCCAGTGATGTCGAGTTTGATGATTACTGGGGAAAATTCACTCAAACATGCACCGTTCCTGAAGAAGAATCCTCTTTCTTTCGATCTGAGGGAAACAAGGAGATCACTACGCATAGTGGAATCATTCGAGGTTGGATCTGATAAAAAATACGAGCAAAATAAGAACAACCCAAGCTGAATAGGCACAGAGAATAAATCCGCTTCAGATCAGATTTTAATGGTTCTTGCTGTAAAGAGTTCAATTTAGCCCTAAGCCGGTAATGCAGTCAGTCAAAAAAAGTGGACGCATTCAACGTAATAATATTTCTTTTCATTCTTAAGTGACATTTAGGGCATTCGCACGTTTTTCTGTTCCACTCTAAATGACTAAACTCTTCTCCACAACTTTTGACTGAGGTCCAGCTACGCCTCTGGAGGTCTTGTTGAATGCATGAAAAGATAAAATATAATGGAAGAAAGTTTATCTAAATGGAGAGTTCCAAATGTTTTCTTTCTTGTTTTTTTTATCCTTGTGAATAAATATCAAGTTTCAAACTTCTCTCAAAAATTTAACAGCGTTCAGAAGAGTAGTTTCCACCAAGTCTTTTCTGTCAGTCACTTCAATCTGTTTCAAAGATTGGATATTCTGTAGTTCAGAAACAATCATTGGCCTTGTGGCACTGTACAGAGTCTTGCTTTCTAAGTGAGATTCGTTGTAAGGACACCAGAATATAAATAAAAGCCTGTCTCTCTTCTCCCAATCGCTTGTGATGTACGAACAGTCGAAGACGATGAATCGGGGATCGTTACGAGGAACATCGTTGAGGAAGTCTTTGAATGTCGCCTCTCGATGACCTGTCTTGTCGACGTTGACGATATGAGAACGAGGACCACGTCTTATTTTGTAAAGAACATAACGAAAACTATGCTTGTTCCGAAGTTCTTTGTACGATTCTACAACCTCTTTTGAGCATTTAATACCAGACGAAATAGCAGTGTACATTATGTTTCTGCAAAGCAAGAAGCAGTGCAAACCTTCACTGCTTGATGCCTGAGACTCTCTAGATTTTTGATTAAATTTTAACAACTGCATTATTGAGAAAAAGGTTGATATTGTCTCTGCGGTGGAGTGAAAGGTTTTATACTACTTAGAACCTTGCAAGAAAAGGGTTAATCTTAATTATCAGGGATCAAGCAACTTTCGAGCCCAGGAATTATTGCCTTTTTCTATGTTATACGTTTGTCGTGTATGTCGGAACGACAAGAAACACGTTGGGTTCGAGGTTGGTATTAACACTTTCATTCGAGTTTACACTTTGACAAGCAAGCAATAATACAGTCATGATAATCTAAGCACTTATATGCCGTGTGGACCATCCAAAGAAGTTTACGAAATAGACCTTTTTCGGAAAATAGTCACAGCAGACCTTGCCTCGCTTTCAAACCATAAAATAATGGCATTTGTGTCTTTTTTGAAAAGAAGTGATACCCGAGGGTAAAAAGTTACACACACTTTTTTTATCATTCTTAATTACATAAGCAATTTAAAACATCAGAAAAGGTCTGTACTTCTCCGTATTTGTTTTGAAAAAGGTACGGTGGCCGAATTCTACTGGAAGTTGACGTTATAGAGATCATTAGTAAGTGTTAAAAAGATAAAGTCATAACGAGGTTGGAAGTCACAACGAGGTTGAAGCTGTTGACTAGGATATACTACCATATTTAAATTGAAACCCGAGTTTCAATGATTATTTGGATTTTTTTGTTGTTAAAACTTAACTCTCTTATACCATCACAAACCAGCAAAGCCACAATTGGTATAGAGGCAAAACAGAGAGAACTGAATTATGGAAACGGCCCATTGCGAAGTTACTGTGTAGATCGCTTTGTCTTGCGATGAATGAGTTGATCAAAATGAGTTCTTCTATTGAAAAAAAAAAAAAAAAAAAAAAAAAAAATCAAAGAAAAAAAAAGGATGTTGATTTAGTAGACTTCAAGACGTCGAGGATTTCGGCGATTTGATTGAACAGCTACTTGCAACCTGGATTTTGATGGGAGCGGAAGGAGAACATTTCCTGCACGAGCAGACAGGACTGACATGCTTATTTATTAAGTATAATGTTTTACAGGGCAAATATTTTACAGCGGTGTAATACAAAAGTAACGTAGCAGTATTTTTTACCGCTGATCACTGCCACACACAAAAGAAAAACTTCTTGCTAAATATTCGTAATAATAAACTACGGTCACGGGGAACAATATACAAGTCGCATTATGTCGGCATTGCCGATGTGAGTAACGTCGTAACGGCATACCGACACATGGTTGACGACGAGGTGTTGCTTATAACTCCCGCTTCTGACGAACCACTTGTGGGTAAAGCGAAAAGAATTATTCACTGGGCACTGGAGTAGGATTTCCTTGTGCAAAATAGAAGCCACGGAAAAAAGAGAACAAAAACGAACAGAGAATAGAATCGGTAGAGTCAAAACGAGGCTAACAGGTACGATAGCCGACAATGTAACAACCGAGAGTGTTCGGGCTTCACACAGTCTGTCTTCGAATGACACAAATGACACGATGACGACGTTCCCAATGAACAAAATGTTTATAAAAACACCAGTTGAAGATATAACACGAATCTACCACATACGTAACTTTATACAAATAAAAGAGACACGATGCAAAAAAAAAAACAAAAAAAAAACAAAAAAAACAAAAAAAGAAAAAAAAGAAAAAGCGAACAATCAGAAAAAAACAAACACTTCTATATGTTCTCTTACAAATGTCACACAATACGACGGAACGTTTCACTTTTTGGCCTTTGCAACAGCCGAGGCTACGCTTTCCACTTCACCCTCCCGGTTAAGAATTTCCGGCGCCGCATTGCATTGAAAACCCAACATGTTCGGATCGACCTTTTGCATTTTTTTCTTCTTCTTGTTTTTCTTGACGTCCTCGAAGCCGTCATCTTCCAAAGAATTTCCCAACTTAGCGTCCAGACTGTTAGCAGACGCTTTCATCGACTGAAAAAATAGACACAGTGAAAACTAATAGACAGAATCGAATGGGATAACATAGAGATAAAGTGCAAAGATTTAAATGCACCAACTCCAAAGCAAAGTTGTGCTCCTACTTATGTACTGTCTGAGTTTCCGCGCTATTACATCAGACAGTCAAATCACCTAGTGCGTATTACTGGTAGAAAAAGTGTAGAAAGAATAAATTATTCACTTATAAGAAGCAGGATAACGTCGTATACTAACTGTTGCCTGGTGCCTTTCTGTTTTACTACGTCGTTCAAGAAACTCCCGTACGAATTCCTTCTGCTCTTGACTGTCACCCAAGTAGGTGCGCATGTACTCGTGAATCTAAAATAGAACATCTAAGTAAGAGAGCATAATTTATTCACGAACATAGCAAAAAACGTTCGGATGTAATTCGAATCAAACATGAAAAGACATATTGTTCGTCCAAGCTTAACGTAACAAAAACATTGCAACTGGTGAATAATAACCATGGATTTCATAGCTCCTTTCATTATTCTGCAAATTCAATTGGTTGGGGTGTAACGATAAAGGTTGGGGTGTAACGATAAAGGTTGCGCTTACTTCGTATGGCGATTCAATATCTTGCAGGAAGCCCACAACGGTTGGTACTGAAACAAAACAACAGAGCAAGAAAATTTAGAACTATGACTTTTATTACGAAAGATGCAAAAATTCACAAGAGGATAGGAAGCCTAAAAAAACTACATTGAAATGAAAAACAATAGCTTCGGCAACAAAAACGTAAATTGTTACTGTTGATAAAGAAACGTGAAAATTCAGGATCGTTAATGACCTTAGTACTAGCAATAACATGACTTTGAGGGAAATTCACCAGGTTTTACGAATATACATCTTATTCCTAGTTGATCACGTGATTGGTTGAAATTTGATTGACATTTTTGCTTGGCGGGAAATTTCAACTCGGCGGGAAATTTCAGATTAATTTCCCATCAACGTCAATCTAATTTCAACCAACCATGTGATGATTCCAGTAATATTCTTCATTTTTATCAACAAAAAATTGTGCACTCACCATCAATAGCTCTCTTAACGGCTGGCAAGTTTCGTTCGACCCAATTCACGAACTCAGAGCTTGGTGTGGAAGGCTGAAACAATCGGTTCACAATTTCCTTGTAAAAAAAGAAAGAAAGAAAAATGCAACGTCAAAATCCTTAAAATAAATGCATGTCAACGAGAAAAAGAAGAAAAACAAAATATATTCACGCAGAAGGAACAACACAAACAAAAAACAGGTAAATAAACAAGAAAATACTTAACGTACTTAACGATAAATAAAATACACAATTTTATTAATCATATAAGCTTTTCGGCTTACGCCATCTTCGGTTATTTATCGTTATCAAACATGGCAAATAATTTGAATGATCTAATAGACGTACTTGTTCCTTCATATCACGCTTGCTTGGTTTACTGGATACAGAGACAGGAGGGAAGTCGCTAAAAAGTAAAGGCAAGGGGGAAGGAAGTCCCTTAAAAATAAACAGTGTGAAACAAAAAAAGGTTCAAGAATGGTGGTGACATCCAATATTCAAAAACTGCAAGTATAATATATCTCATCACGTTCACGTCGTTTGTAAACACATACCCGTACGGTTTTCTTTGTTGTTGTTGTTGTCCACCCGACGAGCCGTTGATTCTCGACGGCAGACCAATCACGTCGTCCCAGAACGTCGAATTGACGTCAGCTTTGGAAGGCCTCGCATGAATCGGTTGTCCGGCAGCGTTCCAAGGTAGCGAATTGTAATTCTAAAAAAAAAAAAACATTAAGTAGGGATTAAGTAGTCGTCAATGCAAAGAAGGAATTCAGCTTCAAAAAGGTCGTATTAATGAGTATGTCTAACTTGTGTTAAAATTAAGATTACCACTGACCTGTTGTGATCTCATATGTTGTTGTTGTTGCTGTTGTTGTTGCTTCATTTGCATTAATTTCTTGCTTCTTCGTTCTGGATTTCCAACAGTGATTTTACACGAGGCTGTTGCTGATAGCTAGACACATACAAGTGTGACACTTAAAAGGATTTTAACGAAAAACGACGTATTACATGGTAGAATCATTACAGAGCACTTAGTAGTAACAGAGTATTAAGAGTAGCAAGAGTAAGACAATATTCTCATAGAAACTCCTCTTCTAAGTTAGGTTGACCTCTTTGATTGCTGAGAGCATATTCTGAGATATTTAGAGAAGCTAAGCTTCGGGAAATTCAAGTCAAGTTGTTGGTTGACTAATTGACTGAAATGGTCATACTTTTGTTGATGGGACCAGCGAGCTTGTGCACGCTGTTGTTGCTGCTGCATGAGTTCATGTTGATGGATTGCTTTCATGTGTTCTTGCAACTCCGCTCTTTTCGTTCTTGATGGCGCTGGATTTCAACCAATGACTGTGCAGCGTTACTCGTTGGGACACGTGACCAGGAAGGAGCAATCGACTGAGAAAAGATAACAAGTATGAAGCTGAGTACCGACGAAACAAACATTTTCAGAAGTCAATTTTTCAGAAACATAAAAGAAGATTTTCACAAAGTTTCTATCATATTTGAAATAAGTTAGCGCAGGAATTGATTCACACATGTCATAGAAGAGCTTTGTTTCGTCGTTGGAAAAAGGACAACGCCCAGTTGATTCTAATATTAATGAACCACACGACCAAAAAAGGTATTATTGTTTCTACGAAATTGTGATTATATTCATGTTCTTCCAAGTGGGACAACCTCAGTCTCATTCCACTTCATGACGATCGTAGAAAGAGCTCTTATCAAGCCTAATACATTTTGATGATGCTGATCTGAATTAAGTACAAGTGATCTTCCTTCCATGTCGCTGCTGATATTCTCCATGTCATCAACAAATATTAATAATGATACAGAGACGATACCTTAACATTGTTTTTCGTTTTGCTTTTGTTTGACCCATAATCGACGAAAAGAAAAACGTAGAGCAGACATTTACCCAGCCGGCACATAAAAAATCTCTGCGAAGGAGTATATTTCTGTATAAATATACAGACAATTTCAATCATAACGCTCTTCGTCGCAGAGACCTTTTGACGATTTTGCCCAATGGGTGCTGTGTTCATTGACGTATAACAGGGGACTGACCTGTTGTTGTTGTTGCTGCTGTTGCTGTTTGCGTTGCTGTTCTTGTTGGTACTTATGATATAGTAGTTGTTGCTGCATCTGTTGTTGCTGTTGTTGTTGTTTTTGGCGAATCTCTTCTTCTCTTCGATGCTGTTCGTCGATTAACCGTTTTTGTTCAATGATTTTCTGTTGTTGTTTCAGATGTTGTTGGTGTTTCAACGCCTCTAACGCCTTTCGCTGCACTTCACCTTTTTCCCTTCGCTTCTGCTCCGAATCAACGCCCTTCTAATAAACAAAAAAGAAAACTTATAACAAGGGTTTCAACAAAGGAAATTTGACACAATACAAAACTTTAAACCGTAACCATCAACAACTTGATGCAGGCTATAATAGATTGCTTTCATAACTTAACTACTAGCTCAATGTACCTAAAAATATGTACAGAGCAATTACCATAACCTATAGACGCCAAAAGTCTATGGACCATGTCTTAGACAATTAGCAGAACACACCACAGAAAAACGGAAACAATACGGCACATGGAAAAGCAACAGACCATGTTGTATTGTATTTTTTGCTTTCATAGAAATCCACCTGAAATAGGGCTCCATTCATAGACCTGCCTTAAAGTGGGGCCGAATCATCAGCCGTCTTGAAATTCTGTAGCCTCAGATAGATTTGTAAGGGCTTTACTTAACTCAGATCGACAACAGCTCTTACCCTGTCAATCTCCTCCTCCATTTTGTATTTCTCCTTCATGATTTTGGTTGAGCTATCTTTATCGTTCTCGTTCTGAAGAATGAAACACAACCTCTTGAACATTCCACTGCAAACCTTTTAGATTTCACAAGTACTCCCACACGAGAAAAAAACTCTATCAATTAAAAGAGCCCTTCTTACCTCTAAACTTGCGATGTCAGCACTTTGATGTTCTCGATCAGCATTCTGATGAAGTTCAGCATTTTGTTTCATCTGCATATCCAGAGACTGAGAGGAGAACGAATAATGTAAAAAAAAACAACAAAAAAACAATAATAATAAAAAAATAAAAAAAATAGAAAAATGGAAATATTAATAAAAACTCAGGTGAAATGTCTCCATGGATAAATAGCATCCGACTGAAATAGGTATACGGCCAAAACACAATTTGTGAAATTCAAAACAAACAATTTCGTTGTGTTGCGAGTAAAATTTGTAAGAAAATGCAAGTGATATATAAAAAAATACCTGTTGTTGCCTCTGTTCTTCCTCTACTTGCCGAAGACTCATAGCATTTTGCGGAGATCTACAGAACATACATGTATTGTATGTATTGATAGTATCATGCTCTTTTTAACAGACGAATACCGTAGTTTAACTTACTTTCGTGTGTTCCATGCATTGCGTTCTTGCATTGGTGTCCATGGACTGTTAACTGAGACTAGTAGAAAGCATGACTAGGTTATAACAAAAGAGAAATTCCTAAACTATAAGTAAACATTAGCTGTATATGTATTGTCTAGAAATAAGCATGTTTTGCTATCAACCGAAATAATACCATACTGGGAGTTGTGCCAGTCGAAGCATCACCCCAAACTGACAAATCTGATAAACCTAAAGTATTCGGACGGGCATCAGGTTGAACCTAAGAGAAAAGTGTTGGCATACCAGTACTCAATATCAAACCACTGTATAAGATAGTGCATGCTACGGATGTTAGAATGTAATAGCTTCCACTTAAACCAGTACACTAAACAGATTTTGCATCACATAATAACATATTTTGAGATTTTCCATAAAAGTAAATTTTGGCTGTCATCTCATCAAAATGTTAAAATTTGCGAGTTGATATTCATTTTCAATTACTAGGTAAGTGCAGTGACAGTCTGGTATAGAACATGACCAAAGATAAAAGTGTTGCCGTTTGTAAATCCACCTAATTGTTATCAGGTAATCATCTCTTTTTCCAGGAAGTAACAAAACAACGTCGCTAGGTGGTTTACCAGTCATGTATCAATGAAGATATTAGTCAATTTATGTTCAGTGAGATTACCTGTAGCTGTTGCAATAACACCTGTCTCAACTGTTGTTGTTGTTGTTGTTGCTGTTGTTGTTGCTGTTGTTGTAATAGTCGTTGCAAATGACTTTGTTGCTGCTGGTGTTGAACTAACATTTGGTTCTATTGGAGAGAAAATGAAGCAGTCCTGTGCTGAATATGTATTGAATGCAACAAAAAAACGGTAAGTATTTTAGGGTGAAGTTCTACTTGAAGGACAGCCTAAATTTATTTTTTTGGTATACGCTACCATATATACTTACTGTTATTGGGGCAGGTTGGCTTTTAGCAGTGAATGGAACTCTACCCCACAATTTAATAACATCACCTGAAATAAGACAACAATTTAAAAAACTTGA